>CAHIKZ030005445.1:665000-882500 GCA_903632075.3 Acanthosepion pharaonis | reverse complement strand
CCATTTTAGATCCCAGGTGATAGCTCAATTAAATTTCCAAATCAAATACTTGAAGTCTATCATTTAATTTTAGATCTTGGATTGATAAAGTTCTTCAGTTGTGGCTCATTTTTGAGAGAAATGATTTGTGCAGAGAATTTAGGAAAAAAAAGAAGAAATTTTAATTAGCAGATTTAGGTTTAAGCCTGGAAGAGTCATTTAATATATATTCTTCCTATCCTTTCAAGTCCTGTATCTACAGACATGTTTTATCAACTACAATCTCAAGTGGTATAAATAATAACACATTAGAGATAAGTTTGTGGTTTGAAAATAGTATCAGTTTAAATTGAGTGGCTTCACCACAGAAATAGAAAATTACTTATTTCAATATGATGCCAAAAGTACAAAATTTATAGAGGTCATAAAAATGTTCTGTAGAAAGGAAAGAAATGATTATATTATACTCTGCTTCAAATTAGATCTCTTTCTGATTCATTCTACAAGTCAGCCAGATGTGAATGCTAAGAAAGCAAAACTCCAAATAAAAAAAAATCGTCCACTGCATAGGGGCTCCAAGCATCACATCTGGCCCAGAAAAAATCCTCTCAAAAAATTATATAACAACATAAAATAGACCAATCATGAATGCTGCCAAAAAAAAAAAAAAAAAAAAAAAAAAAAAACCTGAACAAAATATGAGGCCAGGAGTCACTACAGCTTGCTTTTAAGAAAGCTGCTTATAAATGACTGAGATAGATTCATTGTGAATAGCAAGCTTTACTAATCCATTCCAGGTCTCTTTCAACATCACCACTGTGACCGGTCAACTGACCCAACAAACACATCCCATGCCCATATTCTGCCATTTTTATGGGTTTTTTTTTAAATGCTAAGTCACTTCAGGATGTAGGTGACCATGATTCACCACAAATTCCTTTATGATCTATTAATTACATTAACTTCTTGGGAAAGATAAAAAACTGACCCATGAAAATGATGCAGAGATAAGTCTCATTTTTTTAATAATTTTCTTACAAGAATTGATTTTGAATAAGAAGCTTCCAGAAATAAGTTCATTACTTCACTGACGCAGTATGTGTGTGCGCAAGACAGCAATTTTCTGAAAGAAATCATTCAAAATATAACCAATTTGAAAATTAATGGAAACGCATATTGAAGCAGTATAGGCTAGCTATAAATAGGAACAGAAACGTTTTAATGCTGCAAGCTGGTTTAAGATGCCAGATGATTCAAGAAGAGAAATCTGATTAAAAATGAACAGTAAAAAATCAATAAAACAAACATTGATTTCAATAAATCCAGATCCAAATTCATTGGAAGAAAAGATGAAGGATTCTATATAAATAAAATTAAATTTCATATTTCAAGAACAATAGCTTTTTAAAATATATTCAACCATGAAAATAAAAAATAAAATTTTATATTTACTCAAATGAATGAAACAAAAAAAACAAAGCAACTCTCTTGAGATCATTCATAATAGTCTGACAACAAGTCTGTTCATCAGGAGATATATTTTAAAATCTAATAGTATCCATTTTTTCTCCAATACTATTTAATCTATCTATTGCAATTCAAAATGTGATTGCTATAGATTATTATTATTATTGATGATTGATAATGTACCGATAAATGACTGATATTATATAAGGTGTGCTGAAAATTCATTGGCCTGACCCACTTCCCAAATTCAGTATTTCAATTATCAAACATCAAAATATGGATCTTGGAAAGATGGATTGACTGAGAACCTTTCATCACTACCTCATATTTTTTCTTTGGATTGTGACTGACAACTGATAGTAATGTTATTAGCCCTTAAATTTTCTTGGGTTAGATAATAACCAAATTAGTCCCGAGTTATTGTCTTCAAATGTATATCTTTCCGTCCCTTTAAATTTAAATTAATTTGCATGAATTTATTGCACTATATTGAGATGCTTGTTTCCACCTGATTGCATCTCAAGAGAGACAGATTTTTCCAAAATAGGAGTAGGGTTGGTAGCTGGAAGCAGAGAAAAGCTTATGACACTACCTCCTCTTCTCTGCACAGAGTTCTGTGGATTTAGAAAAAGTAGTCTCCCGGAGAAAACCAAAGCAATGCCTAAACTGCAATACAAAACTGAACAGGAAAATTTTGCTAGAAACAAAGAAAAGAGTCCTGGACGTAATATCAATCCTCCTATATGGCATTGAATGCTGGACAATTTCCTCACAGATGAAGAAGAGACTTGAGGCAACAAAGATATGATTCTACAGAAGGATGCTGAGAATAACATGGATAGAGTGTTTAAGTAACAAGGAAGTTTTGAATAAAATGGAAATGAAAAAGACATTTATACTTAAAATCAGAAAGAATCAATTGGAATTTCTAGGACATATAAGGAAGAAGGAGGGCATGGAGAATTTGACATTGACAGGATATATTGAAGGTAAGAGGGCCATTAATATTGAAGGTAAGAGGGCCATTAATATTGAAGGTAAGAGGGCCATTGATCACCAATGCACTTAATGCCCATGACATTCTAATTCATGTAGGATTTAACAACAGTTTCTTCTGCCAAAGGAGATACAGGTTCAAGTCCTACAGGAGAGTTCTTTAATAAGATTTCTCAAATATTCAGGTCAGTAGATGAAAATAAATAAATGAAGTGTCTTCTTAAATATGGGTATCTAATAAAAATAATGTTTAAGTATTAAAATCTATCAGATTAATAAATAAAATTCATCACTTCTTTATACATTACTATGTAAATGACACTTCTGCACTTACTGCAAAAAACTTGTATGTTTTGTACAGATTGTGCAAATTGAAGGTAATACAGCAATGGACCACTCTCCTAAATCCTCACTGACATAAAAAATATAATAATAATGATATTATATTTAGGCAGCAATCCTTCTTTCATGAACATTTCCTTGAATATAACAGACAAGGTGCTGTGATTTAGATTTTATACAATTTCTCATATGATCTAATAATTTTTTTCTTTTCAGATGATAAATTATATAAAAACTGTCCGAATGTTCTTTTTATCTGAATGCTTTCAGCTATACATTTAGCCATTTTCAAGGTTGAAATATATTAACTGTTAACAAGAAATAGTTTGTTGCATGTATGTATTTATATAATGTTTTAATTTTCAAAACACGGTCAAGATATTGTGTCCATGTTCATATTTGATATTAGTGAGTGTTGTTTTTTTTGTTTTTATTAATAAGGCTCCCGTTATTTTTAGCCTTTTTTTGCACATAGATGATGCTATTATGTTTGTGTTGTCAACAAGTATGTTACAAATAGGGTCCAGTAGGTCTCCATGAATATTTAAATGAGATCTAATTGAGCTATGGTCAGAAAGGTGTAGTGTGATTCTTCATGTCAAACATGTTGTAGTGTGGTCTATATAATTATTTACAGATTTTGATTGATCAGGATTACAATTCTTTAATGGACATTTAAATTTGTAAATAATATTTGTCCTATTATTTGTCTCTCTCTCTCTCTATATATATATATATGTATATATATATATTGATGAACAGTATGACCATTTCTGTATGCTTTTTTGTTTCTCAGTTCATAATTTCTGTTCTGTTAAAAAGAAATGTGAAATTTAAGAAATGGATTAAACCATGCATTTTCAGTCTGTTGATCACTCAGAACTATATTTGATGCCACATAACCCTGAACCCCTGTTTCTAATATTTAAATTTCATATTACAGTATTATGAAATTAGGTTAGCTACAAGTACTTGTAATCTACAACATCTGAATCAATATTGACCTCCAGGATTTTTCATATAAGATCTGAGCCAATTTGGGGGAAAACAGGGTCTTATATGCTATCAAATATAATAATTACATTAATATAAATGATCATTTTTACCTTCCTAATAATAACAAGAAATAAAATATTTTTAATTCTGTGTTGAAAAGTCTCAGTATTTGATAGCTTTAAGCCAGTTTACCTGATAAATGAATTACTCATTTATCTAGAATTTGTCTTTTAGGCAAATTGAATACCAATGGTTGATCTATGACTTGAAATTTCGTGTGAATACTGGTTCGAGACAACACAGGTATTGTTTATTTATTTATTTATTCATTATATTGTTTATTTATTCATATTATTTATTTATTCATTCATTATATTATTTATTTATTCATTGTATTGTTTATTTATTGTTTATTTATTTATTTATTCATTATATTATTTATTTATTCATTATATTGTTTATTTATTTATTGTTTATTTATTCATTATATTGTTTATTTATGGTGTGGAGTGAGTTACAGATATTGGCATGAAAAATGAAATGAATGAGTAAGGTTCAAATTCCAAGCTAGTCTGTTGTGTTCACTTTTGCACTGATCCATGAGAAAAGCATGAATCTCATCTATTCTCAACTATGGGCTAAATATTAGAGTAGATTAAGGGAGAAGATAAATTTACCTATCATCCAGTTCATACTCCTCCCTGATCTTTTGAACTGAAGTAGAGGTTTATCCTTTGTTTCATGTTTAGGATTGGGTTTCTAGTTCTTTCTAAAGTTTACTTCAACACTGCACTTTCAATGTCTCTGTCTGAACTCTGAAATCTTATATACTAATTATTTATTTTATTTTTTCTCTTCTATATGAGTAGATTGGTTTACTTATCATCCAGTTCACACTCCTCCCTGGTCTTTTGAACAAAAGGTTTATACCTTGTTCCCTGTTTAGGATCTGGTTTCCAGTTCCTTCTAAAATCTTTTCATTCTCTTTCACTCCCAGCAGCCCCTTACATCTTAGTGGCATCATCACCGTCTTTGCAGTGAATTGATTAAAAAAAGAAAGAAAGACTGGTCTATATATCCTTAGGTGACAACCAGTCTGAGGAGAATAAATCTCTGAATTCAAAACTGCGGAGAGACTTGTCAAGTGAGTATCTATGGTCAAATGCAAAATACGTAACAGAACTGTCCAACAGATAGAATTGACAAAGTTTGTAATAAGCAATAACAAGACAAGACAGGACTGAGTCAGATGAAACCAAGAACTGGCCTATTTTATTGGCTAGGAAAAAATCCCAGCATGCATTTGTGTGCTTCTGCCTATAAAATGTTACTGAGATTGGAATCAACAAAACTATTCCAGTAGAAGCCACAGCAATTTACAGATTATAAAATAAAGGAATCTATAGCAAGTCATGATCACCTAGATCCCAAAGGGACATGGCTCTAGAAAAATATTTATTTAGGGGAAGAAAACCTGACTGTGTCTTGTAATTATGGATGAAACTATCAGATATATTGCTCTCAATTCTTAGGGATCTATGAAAAATGGCAGAATTTTTTCTTATTTTTAGAAAAAAAATATTAATATAATAATTTAGAGCTTGAAATTAAAGAAAAAATGATGATAAAAATATCTTAAAATGTTTTAATTTCCCTGTCACTAAAATAAAACTACAGTCATTTTCTTCTGCATTTCTTTTTTCAACTTTGATATTTCATTGATTAAATGTTTCCATTAATATCCTTATTCAGTCTAATAATATCTCTTTTTCCAAATTGTAGCTTTTAAGTAGGAGCCACCATTGATTGCATTCTCTTTCATAATTCAGATTGATTACAATTTTCCCCTTCAGTTAAAACTACTAAATGTAGTATGTGCTTATTGATTGATATTTTTATTTGCTAATATTGTTGATTTTGCAAGTACAGAAGAGACTTTTTGAAAGACAGAATTTTATTCAGTCTAAATTCACCAAATTCCAAATATTATGACATTGGAATATAGGATCAAATTATCTCCCATTGATTCTCAACTAAGATTATAAATAAAACACAGTACAGCATAAAAATTAAAACATTGATTTAAATTTTTTTAAGTCAATTCAAATAGAATCCAATTTTAATTTATTTCTATTCAAATTCAACTCAGTGCAATTATTTTGTATTCAAGTTAAATTTTAATTCATTTTAATTCAAATCAGATTCAACTTCAATTAAAATGGAATTCAATTCAAATTCATTTCAAGATAAATCAAATTTAATTTTAATTCATTTTAATTCAACTGCAATTAAATTCATTTAGAATTCAGTACCAATCAAATTCAATATTAATCCAATTCTATTATAATTCAATGCTAATTCATTTAATTTCAAATCAAATTTAATTTAAATTCAATTATATTTCTTTTCAGTCTTAATTATAATTCAATTCAAATTTAATTGAATTTAAATTCAAATCAAATTCAGTTATAATTCAATTTATCAACATATAATGATTTTTAAGTCTTATTATTTAAAAAAGTGTTAAGCCTTTCAAGATGACCAAACTTGCTTACAACAAAATCTAATATTGCCAATTGATTGTAGAGTGGTATATGCTATTTAATCAACATGAGCAACATTGTGGCTACCATGTAGTTCAAAATTAATAATTTATTTTGTGATTTTTCATCAATAAATGATGAAAATTTTGATACCATGGCAATCAGGCATAGAGTTATGAATGCAAGACAAAATAGACAAAGAAAAAAATGGGTGACGGATGAAATTTTTGACATGATGAAAAGGAGAGAAAAAATCCCAACTTATGGCACAGAATATAAAACTCTGTACAAAGAAATTATCAACAAATGCAAGCAATCTAAAAAGGAATGGTTCAACAATGTGCAGAAATAGAAAGAAAGAGTTAAAGCAGATATGCATAAAAAATAAGAGAACTAACAAGATAAAAGTCATGATGATAAACAGGATTCATAAAATCCAATTCAGAATTTTGACAAATAGAGTCCACAGCAGAATCAGATGAGAAATAGGACAAGAAGAGTGCATGTTCATTAAAAGACACTGGAATAAGGAATGTGATATTTATGCACAGGATGATATTAGAGACAACCATAACATATTTTGAAAGTATATTAGAATAATCCAGAACATATATTGGCAGCAGACTTCCTGCATAAAGAAAGAAATTGAGTTCAAGAAATATACAGAAACAGAAAGGGGTGTAAGACAAGGATATGTCTTCTCACCAGACTTATTCAACCTATACAGTGAGGCGATCCTGAGAGAATTAGAAGTCCTACTAGGATTCATTATTGGGAATAATAATAATATAAGATATGCAAATGAGACAGTGTTGATACTAGATATAGAAAGGAAACTACTAGAACTCATATAGAATGTAGTGAAGGAAAGTGAGAAGAAAAGACTAAACATCAATTACAAGTAGATGGAATGCATGATTATTAGCAAAAGGAATAGCCTAACATGCAAACTACAAATTGGAGATACAAAAATCAAACAAGTATAATAATTTAGATATCTGGGAAATGTTTTAACAGAGGATGGAAAGTGAAATCCAAAGGTACATTGGGATAGCAAATGTGCCTTCCAAAATCTAAGCAAAGTATTATGAAAAAGAAAAATTCTGTTAGAAACAAAGAAAAGAACACTGAACTGTTATGTAATATCTGTCCTTCTATATGGCAGTGAATGCTGGACAATCTCCTCAAAGATGAAGAAGAAACTTGAAGCAATGTGGTTCTACAGAAGGATGCTGAGTATACCATGGATCAAACATGTGAGCAATGACAAAGTTTTAGAGAAACTAGCAATAAAAAGGATATTTTACTTAACATTAGGATGAATTCTTTGTAGATTTATTCATAGTTTGAAAGGCTTAGTGCCATGATTTTTATTCAAGTGATTTTATAATTTTAAAAGTATGAAGAATTCATATTTTTAATCAAGTTCTATAAAATAATTAAGCATAATTCTTCTCTTATGTGCTGAGTCCTTTCATAATGTGGGAAATTATGGCTCTCTACAACTTACTATCCTCTATAGCTTGAAGCAATATTTGTCTCCTTATCATCTGTTGTTGTAAACCCTCTTACAGTATAATGAACTCTTCCTTCTCTCATAAATACAAACTGTGAGAGTTGGACGGGAGCGCAGAGTGTGAAGTGAAGTGGAGTAGTAGACGCAGTACTAATCTACTTATTACTAACACTATTGTTTTGTATATATCTTCAATATACTTTTTCAACCTACCTTCATCTTCTGTGTCTTTCTTTTCTGGCCCATAAACAGGCCACAACAACTTGGCGATGAGGATTTGCACTTCACAGGGACTTTAAAAGAAAATTGCTGTTACCAGTGTCCACAACACCATCCCTCCCTGTTCCTGCTGTGTCATCAAACTAATTAGGTACGTTACTCACTGGTTCCTTATGCCTCTCTTGCCTTCAATGTCCTCTGAGTGTTAAATTCTCTAAGCCTTCCTTGCTCATTATATGCTTAAGATATTTTTAATGTCTTTTTTTAATTGGAATGTTTTTCTGTAACCATTTACCTTAAAACTTCCCCACTGCTATCATGTTCTGTCTATGGTATCTTCAGCATCCCTCTATAAAATCATATTTCTGTCCTTTCAAATCTCATCTTCATTTGTGAGGAAACTGTCCAGCATTCACTGCTATATTCAATCATTTACAGTACAAATATTTTTTGCATTTAAGTTGCATTTTTACCTTTCTTAAAATTTAAAAAGAAAATATATAAAAAATGCTGTTTTTTTTCTTCTATCATCAATATTAGTGTTGATAAGCAAAATTGAAGAATTAAAAATAAAATGGTTGCTGATAAATCAGTTATTACAATGCAATCAAACAATTTTTTTTTAAATTAGTTTCTTTAAAAATATTGTCATTTAATAACAAAACAAACTAAATTTTATAGTTAGCTTAATATTGAAACCAGTAAACAAATGATATGTAACAATAGTTAAATTTGATATTTCTTAGATCAGTTCATTTATCTCTCAATATATGAAGATAATAAAAGAAAATACTGTTTTCCCATATGCTAAGAGGCTGATAAAAAGTGATAAAACCCATCATTTATTTAGCTAGATATTTTTTTTTTAAAAATATTTGAGGATGGTAAGCTGTTAAATTAAATGGTGTCATTTTCTTTCTATCACAACAAATTATCACATTTCAGACCTATTATTAAATATTTGTGGTAATTATGAATTACATTTTTAACAGTTTAGCACAATGTTATACTTATTGACATTAGAAACAACTTATACTTGCCACCACAAGCCATCTCAGCACATGGTGTGTTTACATCCAACTCCCAGCTGATATTTCAGGGCTGCACTCAAGTTATTGTAGGCTTATTTACATTATTCAGACTATTGTCCTCATCTTTGTCACCATGTTTATCACAAAGTTTCAGCTGTTGTATGCTCCGGCCGTCTTCAGGTGATTGGAATGCCAAACTGAACCCTTTATTTTACTCACTGGGGTAGATTGTTCTAGTTCCACGTGCCATGTCTAATGGATGTCAGTTATCTCCTGTTAATTCCCCTCTGAAAGTTCTCCACTGCCTTAACCAGGTATTGAACTCACACTCTTTGAGAGGAGAATTAACAGGAGATAACTGACATCCATTAGACATGGCACATGGAACTAGAACAGTCTACCCCAGTGAGCGAAATAAAGGGTTCAGTTTGACATTCCAACCACCTGAAGAAGGCTGGAGTGTACAACAGCCGAAACGTTGTGATAAACATGGTGACAAAGATAAGGACAATAGTCCAAATAATGTAAATAGTGTACATAATACCTCATCTTAGAAATATAGACAGATACTGAATTGTAGGCTTGTATTATATGTATGGTGTTAATGTTTACTTGTATCTTGTGATTGGTAAACTCCTCTACGATTTGAGCTTTCAGTGCTAAGACACAGGTTGATTTTTAGGGTATTTTTCATGAAAAAATGCATCTTAGCATACAGGAAATATGGTAATAGAAAGATTGATTAGTGAGAAAGAGTCTATGAGATAGAAAGAAAAATCACTGTAAATGAATGAGTAATGGTTTATATTAAAGAAACAGAGCTCAATTTTTGTGTACTTAAAGATGATATGCTAATCAAAGTACAAATTACAGGAATTATATGATAATATTAAACACCACTATATGGCAAAGAACTCTTTTCTTTTGTTAATTGCCTTTCCATGAAATTGTCATTTAAAGTTACTTTCATTATAAACAAATAAAAGAGTACTAACTGCTAGGCAATATCAATCCTCCTATATCACAGCAAATGCTGTATAATCTTATCACAGAAGAAAAAGAGACTTCAGGCAACAGAAATATGGTTCTACAGAAGGGTGTTTGAGATTACAATGGACTGAACACATGAGTATCAAAGAAGTTTTAGGGAAAATAGAAGCAAAAAAGACACTTACATTTAAAATCAGAAATAGTTGAAATTTCTAGAAAATTTAATGAGGAAAGAGGGCTTAGAAAATTTGATATGCACAGGATATATTGAAGGCAAGAGGAGACAGAGGAAAGCAGCGATTAACCTGCCTAACAAGTTTGTTGGCAGATAGGAAAAAGATAAAATTTTATAAGAGCTACAAATAACAGGAAATTGTGGAGAGCCATGATTACTAATGTCCTGAAGGGACACAGCAGATAGAAGAAGAATCCTTCAAACAACTCAATAATAATAATTTCTTACTAGAGATAGAAAAAGACAAAATTTCTTAAGAGCTATAAAGAACAGGAAATTGTGGAGAGCTGTGATCACCAATGTCCTGAAGTGACACAGCATGAAAAAGAAGAAGAATCCTTCAAACAACTCAATAATAATAATTTCTTACTAGAGATAGAAAAAGACAAAATTTCTTAAGAGCTATAAAGAACAGGAAATTGTGGAGAGCTGTGATCACCAATGTCCTGAAGTGACAGAGCACGAAAAAGAAGAAGAATCCTTCAAAGAACTCAAATCTGAATATCAGTCTGGTGTTCAGACAAGCCATATGAAAAACTTAGATTGGTCTTTAAATGGAATACAGATACTGAAGGGTTTCTAATAAGGTTAAAAATTAGAAGCTATCACTATCTTGGATTGCAAATATTTTCATTATGTTACAGTATGTTAGTTACAGACAAAACTATTCTTATTTACCTTCAGATACATCATTATGTTCCATCTGTATAGTTTTCAAGTTGATATTTTAGTCACACTTGACAGAAATAACTCTGAACTTCATTAAGAAAAAGAAGAAAGATAGAGTAAACTATATAATTGTTCCTTAAATAAAAGTGATTATTTTGTCTTTGTTGTTGGTGAATTTTTAGTTTTAGGTTGAACTTAGCAAAACTATAAATTGCAAATCTCTAATCTTAGAGGGTATACTACATTGATTTATGCAGATTTAAACAAAACTTATATTTTTGGTCTTTCATATGACTTCATTGATTTCAAAGTGCAATTAGAGATATTAGCAATTCAGACTCATGTGTAAGTATAACATTTACTTTATTAAGCTCCCATTTAAGGTTTTTGTAATACTCATTTGGATTAACCCTTTCTTTTCGAATTTTGTACAAACAATATTTTTAGTATCTATCTATATTTCTGAGATGAGGTATTGTATTTACATAATTTACATTGTTCAGACTGCTGTCCTTGTCTTTGTTGCTATATTCATGAAGTTTCATCTATTGTATGCTCTGACCTTCTTCAGGTGATTGGAATTTTGAACTGAACCCTTTATTTCATCCACTGATACATTGTTCTAGTTCCACGTGCCATGCCTCTTCAGAATGTTTTAGTTATCTCCCTTTAATTCAACTGTCCAAGTTTTTTGTTCAACATTGCAGTAGCCAGATATTGAACTCGCAACTCTTTGGGTCAAGTTACTGGATCTAACCAACATTTTATCCACTGGCTACTGCAGTGATGAACAAAAACTTGGAGAGCTGAGTTAAAGGGAGATAACTGAGATATCTGGAAGAGGTATGGCACCTGGAACTAGAACAATCTACCCTATTCCAGTCACTTGAAGGAAGCCGGAGTATACAACAGCTGAAACATTGTGAATATGGCAGCAAAGATGAGGAGGACAACAGTCTGAACAACGTAAATAGTGTAAATAATATTTTTAGTATATTTTGTATATTAATGAACTCATTTCCAAAGAAGTTATATTGATTTACAAATAATAAAGAAAAAGAATCATGATCAATGCAGGACATTGCATTTAAAAAAATGAATTTGTGAAATCTTCAATAAGTACTTCTCATTAGATACACTGTGTTTTGAAATATGAAATAAGGTTTTTAATGACAGAACAAAAACTGGGATTATTTACAGAAATAGATTCACCTATAATCCGGTTCACAATCCTCCCCAGCCTTTTGAACAGGAGTAGAAGTTTATCCCTTGTTTCCTGCTTAGGATTGGGCTTCTGGTTCATTCTAAAGTCTTCTCATTCTCTTTCACTCTAAATAGCCCCTTGCATCTTAGTGGTATTATTGACTAGCTTGGAGTGAATTGGTTAAAAAAAAATTGACAATTGGTTATTGTTTATATTTTCTTGGGACATATATATTTCAGTGTCAAAAGAATTGGAAAGCAAACAAAGATATTTTCCTGTTGAAAAAAAAATTAATGCTTTCTACACTTTGCCTTTTCAGACAATGTTTACATTTTGGGGATAATAGGCATTAAAGGATTAAAGGTACAACCCTATTATGAATACCAGATATTTATAAAACTATAATTATTATAATCTTCATAATCCTATAATTAATACTAGAGTTTTATATTTTAATATTTATGATAAATGCCAGATTTTATAGTGGGCATTCTTCTTTCTTTTTATGTGCTGTGTCTTTTCAAGGTGTAGGCGATCATGGCTCTCCACTTCTGCCTATCCCTTGTAGCTCTCAATAATTTATCCCTCTGTCACCTCCCCCAGACTACATTCTGTTATCCACTTGCTTAAGTCTGCCAGGTATGCCACATTTTGCTTTACCTTGTCTCTCTTTCCCTCTATTTGACCTGTGAGTATCAGAATCTTCTTCTATTTGCATTATAGTGTTCAATATAGAGAATGTAAGGAGAAAAAATTTACCTATATCTGTGCAACTGAATTTTCTGGTGGCATACACATATACACACACTATATATATATATATATATATATATATATATATAGAGAGAGAGAGAGAGAGAGAGATAGATAGATAGATAGATAGATAGACTGAATTAACTATATATTATATATATATATATATATATATATATATATATTTAATGAAAAACAGACCACTTTAAGGTACCATTACAATAATTTATTTCACCAAAATCCTTTTTAAAGGACTCCGGATCATCAGGTAACAATTCCAACAACGAAATGAAAGGAAAAATGGGATTAGAAATTGATGGGTAGTGTAATTTTTGTAATTTAACAGGGGGTGAGAGTTGTAGTTAAAGAGACAAGGTAGAGTATAGGGAGGGGTTAATTTCATATAGATAGATAGATAGATAGATAGATGAACTGAATTATATATATATATATATATATATATATATATATAGATAGATAGATAGATAGATAGATAGATAGATAGATAGATGAATTGAATTTCAAATATAATTGTTTTCAATTATTAATTACAATTCTATTCAAATCCAAATCAAATTCAGTTATAATTCAATTTATCAACATATAATGATTTTTTATAATTCAATTTATCAACATATAATGATTTTTTATGGCAGCATTCACCAACTTAAACAAAGAGACTGTTCAGAAGAGTTGCAGGAGATTCCAAAGTCATCTAGAGTCCATGATTGAAACCAATGGCAATTTTATTGAATTTGCTTTCTAGTATTTCAAGATATATTTGTGTAATTTTGGTAAATATATCTGGTAAAATGAGATATCAGTGTTATTTTCATTTTTGTATAATTTACATTACAATTTATCCATTACACCTTGTATATGTATATACATATACATATGCTAGACTCTCCCATTGTATTTGACATATGAGGGTCAAGCAACTCAGTTCCTAGGAACCGACAGCCCAGACCCCAGCACATATGATTTGATTATAGTGGTTAAGGCTTTGTGCGGAACCAACCACACTTTTTGAAGAGCCAAATACAGTGCCCCAAGGTCCCCAAGCGATCCTCCACAGATATTGAATTCAGAGTTGTCTTTCTCCTAGACCAGTTGCCATCCAAGGCTATAGAACTCAGTCTGCCCTGCTATTTACCTATAGCTAGGAGAAGAAAAGTATTCATACCTTTCCCAAGGGTATTAGCATGTAAGTGAATGTCATGGATTTGACTGGAATTTGAACTTGGCTCTCCAATTCCTCAATCCATCATTCATATTTGTGAGTTATTACAGTAAAGATAATTGCTATTATTGAATACTTAACTATTTTACATTCATCTCTTATCTTGTTTTCTTGTTATTGCTGCATTTTAATCCATGTTCAGTGCACTCAATAGTCTTCTAAGATTCAGAAAAACAACAGAATAAAAATTCAGTCTTCAGATGGATGCAACTTAACATTCCAAGAAGGTTATCAAATTCAGCAGTTACTTTAAGAAAGCCAGAAGTATCCTAGCCAAAATGTGGTAACAGTATTATACATAAGTAAATTGATTCCAAACAAATCAATGTATAATGATGACTCATCTGAGTAATTCAAACAAAGAAAAACAACTTAAGTATTTATTAATTAATAAGATTGTTTCTATAGTCCTTTTATTTTAAAAAAAAATACCATGCTGGACAATCTCCTCAAAGATGAAAAAGAGACTTGAAGCAACAGAATGTGGTTCTACATGCTGATAATACCATGGACTGAACATGCGAGCAACAACAAGGTTTTGGAGAAAATGGAAACAAAAAGGAAACTTATACTTAACATCAGGAAGAAACAGCTGAAATTTCTGGGGTACATAATAAGTAAGGAGGGCTTGGAAAATTTGATACTCACAGGATAGATTGAGTGTAAGAGGGACAGAGGGAAGCAATGTGCAAATTACTTGATGAGCTTGAGTCAATAGATGGTAGAAAAGCATTTGGAAGAAATAACAAAGAGAAATAAACTTATTAAGAACTAGAAGGGACAAGAAGATATAGAGGGGCCATGATCGCCTATGTCCTGAAGGGACATAGCACATAGAAGAAGTTTATATATATATATATATATATATATATATATATATATATATATATATATATATATATTTATATATACTGTCTCTTCCTAATTGTATGAAATCAGCATGTAAGAGAAGGCTTCTAAAACTAACATGAAAATATCAAACCAAAGATTTCCATACCAGAAAGGGTTACCTCCTAATCCTCATCAGTAATCAGAATCTTTAGCCCTTGGGATGGCCAAAGATGCATTTGAAAAGCTAGGCAGAGTGTTATGAAACAGGAGGATTTCATTGGCAATGAAGAAAAATGTACTGAACTGCTACATGATATCTGTTGTCTTTTATGGCAGCGAATGTTGGATGGTCTCCTTAAGGATGAAAGAGAGACTCAAGGCAACAGAAGTGGGGTTCTATAGAAGGATACTAAGGAAACCATGGACTGAACATGTGAGCAATGATGAGGTTTTTGGAGAGGATGAAAACAAAGAGTAAACTTATTCTTCACATCAAGAAGAAGCAGCTGAAATTTTTGAGACATAATGAGAAAGGAGGGCTTGGAAAATCTGATACTCACAGGGCAGATAGCAGAAAAGAGGGACAAGGAAAAGCAGTACATGGCATACTTAATGGGCTTAAGTAAGTGGATGGTAGAACAGGGTCTGGGAGAAATAAAAAAAAATTGTTGAGCACTACAAGGGACAGGAGAAGGTGGAGAGCCATGATCGCCTATGTCCTGAAGGGACACGGCAAATAAAAGAAGAAGAAGCCCTAGACTGATGTGACAGTAACAATCAGGAAATTACTCCAGCAGATTCCAGGTGGTATATTACATACAACCAAAGGGACAAAATAAAGCAACACAAAGCTGAACTATTTGGTAAGAACTATCTTATGAGTGCAATATGTGAAACGTTGAATAACTTCTGTCAATAGATTTAATCAGACAAGAAATAGGATGTGGAAATGATAGGGCCATGTCACAAGATCCAGCAATCTTTCCACTTTTCTCCATGGCACAACTTGAGACAAAGGAAAAAATGATCTGACATCACTTAGCAGACTGGAAGATCATTCACAGATACTCAAACATTAGCACGCAACTGAGACAAATGGAGAGAGCTGGTCAGGTGCTCAGCTGTGCAGTGACTCTATGACTGATGGTGATGATGGGGTGAGATTTGGTGAGGATGAGATTTAATAATGATGGGACTAATGATGATGATGATGATGATATTTAATGAATTGGATTTATTTATATGGCACCGACTCTCAAGGGGATGTTTCTTTGATCACTATAATTCTAACCTGTTCAAATCTAAGGTTAATTGTTATCTTTCCCACTTATCCCAATAAACTGTGTCTCTTATCTCTTGTTTTTTAACATTCTACCATGAGTGAGTTTTGGATCTTTTACAGGGTGAACATTGTTATCTTCTTCCTGATTTTCATACTGATTAAATTTTTTTGAATTTGTTAAACTCAGAAATTCATGGCTCATAAATATTGCAAATAGACATCTATCTTGACACCACTTCATTTAAAAAAGAAAAATTAATAATCATTTATGCATTTTAATATTTACATGTTAGACAAAACATTCATACAATCATTTCAGTATAGACAAAAATATCTATTGTTTAACCCTTATCTTTTGGTCAATGTGGCTTATTAAAAATATTATTATAATATGGTTTTATTGTTGTTAACTAAATGAATTTACACTTGAAAATATTTACATATACTGATAGTATTCTTTGATAATATCAAAAATGAAAGAGCAAATAAGAAATTAATACTGTGGTTTCTTATTGGCTATGATTTCATATACCTGGGTTTACTTACATCTGGTCCACCCAAGAAATAAACAATTCATAATATTTTTACAAATGTTTTGAGGCTAGCAATTCAGATATGACAAAGAAGAAAGTGATTTCAAAGAAAAATTAAAATTCTTAATACAGAAAGAAAAAATCCAATGCTGTTGTTGCTTTCTACGATAAGCAGAGCCAGCTCAATATACTGGCAACTAGGGCAAACACCTGTGGTGCCATCAAGGCCAAGAACACCATCATACCACCATGTCATGTGTTTGGGATCTTCCAAAACTAAAGTTTATAAAAACATATTTGCGGTTATCCATGCCTCAAGACAGATTAAATTCTTTGGTTATCTTTTTAAATAGAAAATGATCTTGTAAAGAAGATAGGTATAGAAAGTGCCATGAAAAGATTTGCAGATCTATTGGCTAGAAAAAAATGTTTTAAGTAGAATAATGAATGTTTTCTTCATCTTGTATTAAGTTGTATAATGTAATAAAATTGTTATTCTACATTTGCAGTTTCTCCCATTGTGAAAATTTTTTAAAAAATTATACTTTTAAGGACACCAAAGTTCAGTTTGCCCCTGGGGGTGTCAGCAACATTAGGGCTGTCACTGATAATAAGAAAAAATATTCTATCAAAATAACTTTCATTATATTGTTATAGTTGTTGAATTTATTATATTGTTATAATTGTTGAATTTTATTATTAATTATTACTGTTGATTTCTTATTGTACCAAGTTTATGAATTAAACTTTATTATAAGTATATCAGTATATAGGAAAAATTATATCTGCAAGCATTGGTAATGGTAATATTAGCCATTTTCCTACAAGGAAAAATTTGGTATTCATTGATGGTGCAGACAGCACTGCTGTCAATTGAAATTTACAAAATCTTTCTCTTAAAACAAATTTAAAAAGAAATATGTATCTCAAGTACGGTAGCTGCTATTTCTCTTTCCAGTACTGATGAGAGTTTCCTTTGTAACCTTTTATTTCAAGTAGTGTGGAATGTCAGCATCTTAATTATGTCATTATTTTCTCTTCAAGTTACATGTGATATCTATTTTAGCTGTTGTTGCATTTGAAAGTCCTTAAGTGATGTGGTTTCTGTGATTTGGTACAGTTCTTTGTGATTCTGTAGTGCCAATCCACAAAGTTCAAAGAAGACCCATAGGCTTCATTCATTCAAAGCTATTTTTTGCACTTGATTTGAGAAAGTGGTTGCATACAGTTGATGGGTTAGATATTTCTGAACAGGTTTGACACGATACATGACAGGAGGAACTAAACTGAACAATTTTTGTAAAATTTAAACAGCTGTGTTGAAATAAGTTTAAAATTGGTTTCAGCTATAGCAGGACCCATGAAATCAATTATGCCAGGAAGAACATTTTCAAGACTCAAGCAAAAATGACAAATTTAAAAATGGCATATTATTAAATATAAATATACAATTCAATTTAAAAAAAATGAAATTAAAATAGAAAAAAATTTTTTTATTAAAAACAATTAATATTTTTCAAAATGAGCTTTTCAATTTTTGATTTCTATATGTCGCTGTTATTTTTTTATGAAATTTATTGAAAAAAGTTTGAACAAAGTAACTATAAACAAAATGTTTTTTTACTATCCTCTGCCAGCCTCAGTGATAGAGAAAGCATTAGCTTTTTTTCAAAATTAATTTTTTAAATAATTTTTCTAATTAAAATTTAAAAATTATAATTTAATCATGAAATTTAGAAATAGTAATACCAGTAAATGCTTTTGTTAAACATTTATTCTTGAAATTATGTAGCATTTTTCTGATTTTTTCCCATTTTAAAAATATTAGACAGTGACATATTACTAAGAGCAGGTTTTATTGAGTGTCTGAATTTCAACAAAATTGTGAAAAAGATGACTTGAGTATAATAAGCATGAAAGGTAAGCAGGCAGAATATTATTAACCTTCTGACATACAAAGACCTGCAATATCATGTTTAAGCGCATAAGGAATATTGGCAATATATTCTTAATCATTTCACTCCAACAAAGGTAATAAAGCCACTAAGATGCAAGGAGTTACTGAGTGTAAGAGAATATGAAAAATAAAGAAAATAGTATTAAGAAGAGGGAATAATAAAAGAACAGGAATTAAGAAAACAGAAGATATTGATTGACATTACATTTAAATTTTTTAAGATCAAAGTTGACTGGAAAGCAAGAATGATAATAATAATAATATGCTAATTCATTATTTTTAATTGTGTTGATAATATTTCTCTTGTGGATCTGCCAATATGAAACTGACAAATAGATGGAGTGAGAGACCGAGTGCTACCTTTTCAACAACAGTTGATACCGATGTTTAAGACCAGCCCAGCAGCATCTGCTCCACCCCCCTCCACCTATCTTTTTCTCTGACTAAAATACATTAGAGATTATTCCTAAAGACCGTGTACAACTGAAAATAGAGGCTATAGACATAGGATATTGATTTCTGATAACAAATTCTGACTCCGGATCCTTGTGTCTCCATTTTTGGATTCACGGACCAGATTGGGCGTTGTGTTAGGAACAGCACAATCACCATTCCTCAACATTTCTCAGGTTGCATTTGCTGCTATGGTGAAGGCAGTTGTAGGAGGGGAAAATATTGATTTTATTCCTTGCTTGTGACTTTGTTGCTGCTTGCATATATCTTTTGGCAAGGGCAGCAATAGAAGTAGTGGGAGTAGAGATACCATTTCGAGGAGGAGGAGGATATTAAAGTGAGAAAAGGATGGTTGGAAACAGAATTAAATGAAAGATTTTGCAAAGAATGTAAAAAGGAAGAGTGAAAGATGGAAGTGAAAAGAAATTATAGTGTGAAGAGAAAAATAGAAAAAAGACAAAAGGATGTTATGGAAGAGTGTACGTGTGTGTGAAATAAAGAGTGTAGAGGAGTAAGTGAAAGGAAAGAAAGAGGACAAAGGAATAGAAGTAAAAGGCAAAAAGAAAGGAAAGGAAGAAGAGTGAAAGGAAGGACAGACTGGATAGGAAGAGGAGGGAAAGAGGCAAGAAAGTAAAGAAAAGGAAGAAAGAAAAAACAAGGAGTTAAATGAAGGATAGGAAGAGCAGTGAAATGAAAGGAAGAAAAGGATGAGAAGGGAAGGAAAGAAAGAAAGAAAGAAAGAAAGAAAGAAAGAAAGAAGTAAAAGCAAAGGAAGAATGGAAAAGTGAAAAGAAAAAAAGTAAAAGAAGTGGAGTGAAAGAAAGTAAAGGAAAGAAAGAAGGGGAAAAAAAAGAAAAACCAAATTGAAAGCAAGATCGTCAAAAAGAGGGGTGACAAGAAAGAAAGAAGATAAAAGAAGAGGAATGGAAGAAAGACAAATATTCACAAAAAATAATCAAAATTGAAGAAGCAATGTTGAACAGGAAAATGATGATGAAAATTTTTGAGTTGAGAACCAAACAGAAAATAAATTTATAGGAAAAGTTTCAGTGATAGGAAGCAGAAGAAATTTCAAACTGTAAATAAGAAAGAGTAAATAAAAAATAGGAATATCATATATATATATATATATATATATATATATATATATATATATATGGATATCTCAAAGGCATTTGACAGGGTTTGGCATGCTGGTCTTCTTCACAAGTTAAAAGGTTGTGTTATTTCAGGATAAATTTTTGAACTAATTCAATCTTTCTCATTAAATGACAAAATAAAAGTTGACTTGAATGGCCAAGCTTCTAGATCAGGGGTTCTCAACCCCATGCACCACTTTCACCATTTGTCAGAATGCCATTCCTTCAACAGGCCAGATAGGCCAAATTCTATAATTTCCCACCTTCTCCACCCCTAAACTTACTGTGGTCACAAGTCACCCCTGAAAATCCAAAATTCAACCCCAGGGGGTGAATTTCACCCCTGTTGCGAACCCTGTTTGAGATCTTTTTGCATTAATGTAGATGCCAAGGCTCTATCCTTGAACTTAAGTTGCTCCTAATTTTCATCAACAACCTTCCTAATGTCATCAGTTCTCAATTTGATATCTATACTAATGATACAACTATTTATTCCTGTCTTAATAGTAAGTCTGATCAGTTTGATAAAGTCAAATTGGCAGCTGATCTTAAAAAATGTCTACAATATGCTGGGGACAAGAAATGGCTCATTAATTTTAATGCCTCCAAAACAAAACTACTCTCTTTTAATTATCTGAGAGAACCCTTTTTACCTTCCATCAATATAGCTGATGCTAACCACCAAGAGAGTTATTGCACCTTCTCGGACTAAAGTTTTCCACAGACATGAAGTGGAAAGATTATATTGAATCAATTGCTAGGTCTGCTCCTAAGAAAGTTGGTTCAATGGGCCATGCTGGACAATTTTTCTCACTAGAATCTATCTTATATATTTATAAGTCTACCATTGGCCCATGCTTTGAATATTGCTACCACATCTGGTCTGTTGCTTATGCTATGTATTTAGCAATTCTAGATAAAATCCAAAGAAGAATATGCTATGTTATTGGTCCTGATCTGGTATCTTGGCTTCAGTCATTTTTAGACACCATAACATAACATCCTTGTGCCTTTTCTATAAATACTTTTGTGGTAATTATTCTGATGAACTTTCCTCTTTGATACCTAGACTTTATGAATTTAAGTGCAGTACTAGATTGGCAGCAAAGTCTCATCATTTTACAGGTGAAATGTCTAGATGTAAATGAAAGTTCTATGTTAACAGTTTCTTCTCTCACACTTCTCATTTGTTAAATTCTCTTCTGACTTCTTGTTTTCCTATCAATTTTGATCCTCAAAAATTTAAATGCAATGTAAATAATTATCTTCTGCTATCTTAGCTTCTTTTTCTTTTATTTTTCTCTCCCCTTATTGTTTTCGCATATTCTCTAACATTCAGTTACCCCCTTGCATCTTAGTGATTTTATTGCCTTGCTTGGGGTGAAATGATTAAAATAAAAGCAATTAACCTTAATATTAAAAAGTGGAGATAATTTCATTGTTATGGCATTTGCCTACAGTCTGTTAGCAAGAAATACTTACAGAATATTTTTCAATGTCATGTCTCTTTGGGATGTAAGCAATCAATTTACATCTATTTTTGGGAAAGATAGTAAGGTGGTTTCCTATTGCTTTCACTGTGGTTTTGAATTTGAATCATCCTTCTTTTAGACGGGTTACTATACAAGATTAGAAAGCCTAGTCTATTCTTCTGTTTAATCCATAGCTGGAAGAAGAGACATATTCATCCATATCTCAAGGACAATTGTTCAAAAGAGAATACAACAAACTAGCCTGCAATTTGAATTTCTTTCAGCATAACTCATTAGTACCCACCATCTTGTTTTTAGGACAGTGGACATTAATGGGTTATAGATAGAAATCTTTAATGAATATTGGATTTTTATTTTAATTTTTATTATTAATACAAGATTTTAGTGGATTAACATCTGCTGCTTTTCAGCACAAAGAAATAGTCATTTTATGGGCATTAGTAAACAATGTAGATTGAAAAGAAGGGATAAGCTCATGGTAAGACTCTAAGTTATATCCCTTTCACCCCAGGAAGCCTACCTTACTAACAGCTGCCCTAACTGTTTGAGCTACAAGAACTTTTATAGCTGACAGAAAATCAAATGTTGTCCCTTTATAATATTTCTAAAAATTAACAGGATGAAATTAATAAATACTTTTATTTATTGTAACTGATAATATTAATGTTCTTGATAATGACTAGTGATGATGGAATGTACTTTAAACAAAATTCTTATGAACTTTGAACAATTCCTTCATAAATTTGAACAATTCTTTCATAAATTTGATCCAATGCAAAATGGAGAAAATGAGGTAAAAACATCATACAGGCAGAATTTACTGGTTAATTTTAATGAAACATGTTTGAATTTATATAATAAATTTATGCGTGTGTATGTATGAACTCAAATACATCACAACAAGACCATTACATCTATTCTAAATCCATGAAGTCAAATCAATCTTATTTCCCCTGCATTCCAAGTAAAAATAGGAAGTTCCACTCAGGCAGCTTTTCCTCAAGAACTGCTCCTATGTGAATATTTTCCTAAACACTACAACCTCTTCAAGTCAATGGTCATTCCCATCTATCCTCCTTATCCTTCATTTCTTACCACCTCTTCTTATATTATCATCACACAACTCTACCTTGAGTAGCTCTCAAGCCATGTATTAGGTAAACTTTAGTAAAAAAAAAAAAGTAAAAATTTTTCACCCTTTGACAATTACATTTTTCTATATTTCATTGATTGAGTCAAGAGAAAAGGATTAGTACAGAGGATTGAACATAAATAAAATCTATTATGTATTTAAATGCTTAAATCTATAAAATCCATTATTAACTGTAATGTTCACACACACATGCATTTACAATAGACCCACTGTACTTAAATATATTTATAAATAACATATGTACCCAGTGACTATATATATATATATTTTAATTATGCAGATAATATTTTTTGTGGATACTGGTATTTGAGTGTATATATATATATATATATATATATATATATATGTTTAATGCACCACACCATTGACTGCAGAAACAACAGTTGTATCATCAACAAACTCTTCTTCAGAGGAGGGACCTGTGGTCAATAATGGTTCAGGAAATCAAATCAGGAAATATGCATGTCTATATATCTATAATAATATATTTTTGCATCACAAATAAATACACTTTTAAAGCAAACAGACTTTGTAATTAAAGTGCACAATATCAATAGATAGAGCATAAATAGCAACAAATAAAATTAAACATTCAACTTATCTGTCCCAAATCAGAGTTTTACAGAAATGGTATCTACTCAAGTCCTGTGATAAGTGAATACCATATCCATGAAACTCCAAGCAAGGACAGTTAAAATGAACATTTAATTCTGTTTGTTGCTTTTCATTTCAATATATCATATATATATATATATATATATATATATATATATATATGTATGTATGTATTTTGTATTTAGGCAGCAATCTCTCTTTCATACATGTCTTGTTAAAGACAATTGATTAAGCTTTTTATTTAATTTTTCTTGTGTTTGTAAAAATGTTTTCTTTTATGGACACAAAGTGTGTAAAAACTGTCCAAAAGTTTTGCATTTCTGAGCATTTTTGCTAATACTTTTAGCCATTATCAATCATGATTTTATCTTTACTTTTAACTGAATGTATGGCTTGTGTCACGCATGTATCTAGGGTTATAGGGATGTTTTATTTTCCAAATACATATATTTAAAATAATGAGAAAATAATATTTTTGTAAATATATTGACAAGAAATTAAATGATAAAAAGCAATGTAACACACATAATTTGATTAAGGCAAAATTAATTGTGTTAGGTAAAGGGAATCAAAATTTTATTGGCTTTAAAACATTTGAAACACCTTTTATAATTGAACTGTAGTGAAAATTATCATCATATAAGTAATTATTGCAAATTACATTGCTATCATTTTTCATTTAAATCATATGTGTTTTTTTTCTTTTAAAAACACAATTTTTCAAATACAATATTTCAACAAAAGTGATATATCCCAAAATTTATCAATCTTAGAAGTATTATTTTTTATAAATGGGGGAAGAGAATTATTTACCTGAATTTGATCAAATTATGTATTTGTCAACTGAGAGACAGTACAACTTACCTTACAGAAACAAGAGACAACACTGCTTACCTTTTGTTAAATGAATACAAACTCATATTTTCTTACACTCGCTTAGAACATTTTCCTCACAAATTCTGAATTAATTTTTTAATGCACACCATGTAATTGATGACTTACCTAGAAATTAGAAAAAACAAAAAAAAGGCATGATTTTAAAATAATTTGAATATATAAAATAAAGGATTTAAATATTTGGCAATTGTAATGAAATGGATAAAACATTACTGAATATACTAAATATATAAGACAATTTAAAAATTCTTATTTTGACATTTTGACTGATCAAACAGCAAGATTTCAAGAAAATCTACATTGAGACATAATGTGAATAATGTTAGTCATAGGAATGTTATTTTTTTTCTTTTTACATAATATGACATCACAGTAAATCACACTAACTTACCAATATAAATTTGGTTGAAATAAAATCAGTTTTTCTGAGGATGCTATTTGATCAGTGAAATATATTAAACTAAGAATCATCCAAATTCTCTTATATACTTACAATTCCACTGGATTCTTATCCGAATTTAAATCATTGCTAAATATGATTAATACATATAATTGACATAATATAAAAAGATACAATTTTAAGTGTTAGTAATAATAAAAAAAAAAAATGAAAGCTAACAAGCATAACATCAAGAACAGAAAAATTAAATTGTTATTGACACAGGAATATGATTCAAAAGAAATACACCCAAGAATTTTGCAAATAAGCTACCTCAGTACAAAGACCAGGAGTTTGAGATTAACAGGATGTGGTGTTTGAGAATCAAAATAACACTGTTAGACCAAAAGGAACTTTCCAATAGTAAAGACTACCTTTCAAAGTTTGAACAAAGAAAGGAAAATTTTGTTAGAAACAAAGGAAAGACTGCTGATCTGTGGTGTAATATATAGAAGTAAATGTGGAACAATTTCCTTATAGATGAAGATAAAACTTGAGGGGACAGAGACAAGGTTTTTCTAACAAATAGGAAGAATATTATGAACAGAACATGTGAGCAAAAATGAATTTTTAAGGAAAATAAGAATAAAAAGGATACTTATAGTTACAACCAGAAAGAGACAACTGAAATGTCTGGGTTACATAATGAAGAAAAAGGGCTTAAAGAATTTAACACTCACAGGACATACTGAAGGGTAGAAGGAAAGGTAGACTATGTAAATGGATAGCAGAGTAGGAACTAGCTGGGATTGTAAGGGGACAAATGTTACTTAGAGATACAAAGAATAGGAAGTTGTAGAGAGCCATGATTACTGACATCCTAAAGGGAGATGACACATAAAAGAAGAGTTATAAAAACCTTAGGGCTCATGGAAAAGAGAATTGAAAAGTTAACAAACCCTATCTTAAGTATAGCAACCAAAAATTTAAGCATAGTTCCAGATGTTTCTTTATTCTCATATTCTCTGGCACTCAGTAATCTCTTGCACCTTCGTGGGTTTATTGCCTTGCTTGGGGTGAAATTGTTTTTTAAAAAAATCCCAGGTATCATTAACCTCTACTCTGTCCAAAAAGATCATTTTACTCAGGAAAGCTTGCTTACTACAGAAAGTTCTTTCAATCAAGTTTTATCTCCCTTATAGTAACTCTGGACCATAGTCTGCACCCAGCTCTACAAGAAAAGAGGAAACATAAAGAAAATGATAATAATTATTATAAAAAATGGGGGCAGATGAAAAAACATGGCTATGGCTATTTAAGAGAGACCTAAAGCCTGAAACTTCATAGAAGACAAAAAAACACTGCTGTAAGAAGCAACTCTATAATGGTCAGGTTAGACAGAATATAAGGGAGCAAGAAATGGAAATAAAAATATGACTATCACCCAAGTGAATTTAGCACATTACTCCAGGAAGAATTCAATAGTAGACATGATTAAATGGGAAAGGTTATCTACTGGTAACTGTGCAAGCAACTGTATTTGGAACATATGGAACAATACTATATGCATAGATCAGTCCTTGAGTATGAAATACAACAAATCTTCTGGAACCTTAAGATTCAAACAGATCACTCAATTCATGTCAGAATGTTGCAGTTATGAACAAAAAGAAAAAAAGATATACCAGTTAATGAATTAGATTGTTCTGACAAATCATACAGTAAATATGAAAGTAAATTGAAAAATGAATAATATCTTGACATGGCTAAAGAAGCCCCAGAACATGAAGGTGATGGTGAAACCAATCATTATTGGAGCACTGAAAATGGTTCTGAAAAGTCTAGGTAAAATTTGAGGGTAATCTAAAATCAAGGGAAGAGTTTGCACTATCCAGGTAATGACACTGCTGAAAACAGGTGTAACACTGAGAAGACTGCTGGTATAATTAGGAGATGAGTTGTCACTTAATATCCAGTGTAAGGCTACCAGTTATTATTGGTCTCAGTGAATGAATGAATTAATAATAATATGAATTAGTATAAATATTATATATTTCTTTGTTCACAAATTTCTTACAGCAAATTGTTTAATTTTAACCAAATATTTTGTTCAAGAAGAGTAAAGCAAAATTGATAAAATATTTGGTCTAGTTAAAAAAAAAAAAAGAAAGATAAAATCTGAAAATGAATCTGCATAAAAAAAATGATTCCCAGAAAATAAATTCATTTTTGCATAAAATTAATCAGAAAAGTTCATCAAGGAATGATGATAAAAATTCTTTGAATAATCTGAAATCAAAAATCAAAATTTTGTTTGTCCTGCTGAAAGAAATTCAAAATCATTTAAAGTTATAAGAATGATAATTGCTCAAAGATTTCACACATGAAATTCTCAGAAAGAAGTTGCATAGAATCAAAGATTTCCTCATTAAATAATCATTGGTCAATTACAGTTAAGACATTAATCCTGATGGAAAAAGTCATATTTTAAATTAATAGATTGGAGGCTTTAAATATATGTAATTATTAAGCTAATCATAATTAACATTTGTAGATAATTATAATATAAATAGGAAACAAATTGATATTGATGCATAATTTAAGCAAGTGTTATATAAAGTATATATATAAATATATTCTTTAGATATATATGTTTTAATCAGTTATACATATTTTCCAAAGTCTGTTTATTCTGTTAATATTTTAAATTAAACACAATAAGAAGCTAAGATATTCTATGAAAAAAATGACCATGAATTTTTAATAAGTAATTCTTAAATTAGGATGTTTTGTATAATTAAAAAAAATTAAAAAGCAATCAAAATTTAACTTATGAAAGTATAATTTATATTTTAGTTATTCTTATTTCTGCTTGTCTACTTATATGTTTGTTACTGCAATATAGCAAAAGTGACACATCTTAGTGAGAGTTTTGTCAGCACAATACTATTTTGCTTGAAGAATGAAGCAATTTCCAGTTGATTTTACAAATTAATAAAAATAATAATAGCTTGTGGTTTCTGTTTCTAATCATCTTGATAATTATGAACATGAGTGTCATAAAGCATTAACGTTGTTGGAGAACCACATGTACTGCAGCCGCAGTATCCAGAGAGGAGATCGCCTAACAATTCAAATCCTTTTCTTAGATTGATTATGTTCTTAAAGCTAAAGTGCCCAGTTTGTTCTATTATTTATGAGGGTTTAAATTCAATGTTTTCTTTTTCCTAAACTGGTTACCACTTAAAGCAAGAGAGTCCAGTCTACCCTACTATTTAACCCATAGCTGGAGGAAGATACATTCATGGTTCTTCCAAATGTATTAGTGTGAAGTGAACAAAACTGATTCAGACAGAGTTTAAACTGAATATACCAAATCCACCTCTTGAGCTGATAATTATCATGCTATCTGCATATACTAATTATCTTGATAATAATTTTATTATCAGGATTCACTTTTTGTATGCTTGTTATGAAAGCTGAAAATAAAATCAACATCTATAGAGGAAAAAAATAAATGATTTGTAATTGTTGTATTTTGAAAATATTTTATTACCTATTTTTATATAGAAATAATTTTTTTACAATATATATCATTATTTTATATAAAAATAATTAATATTTTAATTTCTTTTCTTTTTACTCTTCAATCATGGACATTTCTCTATTTTATTACAAATAATTTTTGTAAATTACAAGCAAAAAATGATTTAAGACTAGACTCTTGCTGATAAGAGATTAGCATAAGTACAAATAGAACTAACTTTAAATTTTAAATGTAGTTGTAGTTTGGCTAATTACAGAGTACTCTCCACTTATTTATTTATTTCCAGATCATTATAATATAATAAATAGGAGATTAAATGTAAGAACCATCTTAAAGTGAGCATTACAAATGTTTTATTTTTTGTTCCTATTTGTATATGTACAATTCTTTTACAATAAGAACCATATAAAAAAAACAATATTTTAGCACCTCTATTTGTATTTCTATGTAACACATGACAATATTTATACAAGGTTATGGATTGTATGGATTTAGAAATCATCAGAACAAAAGTTGATTGCATAGATTTTAGGTTAAGATTAGGAAGAGTGAAAGACAAAAGAAAGAAAAGTCATAAAAGTCACTGCTTGTCAAACATGTAATGTTTGATAGAGGCAAATATGACACTGTTATTCCTAATGGCTGAATTAAAATATTTGTGAAAGTAAGATAATAGGTAACAATATGTGAATGCTTTTTATCAAGATTATAATGTGAATAGGTCATGTTGATAAGGTCTTAGATTGGTCAATCACAAAATTTGGGAGCAACCTGATGTCTGAAGTTCTGAGATTAAAGTATTTTCCTGATTTCAGAAATTATGTAAACTATTATCCTCAGCCTTACTTTTAATCACAGTATTTCTGTTGAATTATTCTTTGGTATTTCTCAGGTGTATATTGCATTAAATTGATGTCCTTGAATTCCAGCCAGTATGTTATTCACCTTAATCATCTTCTATGTGCCATATCCCTTCAGGATGATGGCAGTCATGGTTCTCCTTAGCTGCCTGTCCTAGCTCTTAATAAAGTTTCATTTTTCTGCCATCTCTCCCAAACCCTCCTCCACCATCTTTTACTCAAATTTGCCAGGTACGTGGTGCATTGCTAGCCTCTGTACCTCTTACATTTAATCTGTCAAGTTTATAAATGCTGGTTTAGTTTTATTTTAGTTATTTATATTTTTATTTATTTTAATTCAGTTTAATAGTGAAATAAAAAAAAAACAATTTAAAGTTCACAGAACTGTCAAATGATTGTGCTCATGTGAGAAAAAATTTCAATCTGGTTTGAAAAAAAGAAAACATACTATGGAAAGCCACACAGGCCAAATATAGTTCTCCTAACTACTGACTTGTATATGGTCTTAAATATAATACTTTTCTTAACAAATTTTTGTTTTGGGAGATAGGGAGCAACTTCATATAAATGCTAGTACATGTGCCTATGGTAGCACAATAGGGAAAATTGAACTGTAAAACAGTTTTTAGGAAAAATCACTCCCCCAGCTATGGATAAATAGTAAAATAGTTCATTTTGGGCACCAGGCTAGCAACCTGACCCCATAAAATTGAAATTGCTGCATCACTTATGATTGTAAGCATCTGCTCCAAAAAGATTCTGCAGGAATAAACCCACATATATGCTACTTCCTTCATGTTACACATTTTCCAGTATAGTGTTTATTATTTTAAACTTATGACACAACCAATAATTTATTTTTCTTTCTCTTCATATGGTAACTTGGGTTTGTACTTACATTTTTTTAGCGAGCAAAATTTGCTAAATCTTACACTAGAAACTTTTCAATCCCTTATCATATGCTATGTCCTTTCAGGATGTGGGGGATCATGGCTCTCCATAACTTCCTGCTTTTTGTTGCTCTAAATAGTTCTTGCCACTTTTTTACTGCCTTTGTCTCTGTTCTACCATCCATTCACTCAAACTTGTCAATTAGATTATTTGCTGTTTCTCCTTCAATATATCTTGTGAGTGTTAAATTCTTCAAGCTTTCTTTCCTTGTTATGTGTCACAAAATTTTCATCTGTCTCTTTCTGATTATTAGCCACAGTTTTCTTGTAATTAATATTTTTCATAAAACTTGAGACTAAGATATCATCAATTATTAAGAATTAAGAAAAGACAGAAAACAAATGATCAAATTTATTATTTTCCTACTTTGAATATCTTTGTTGAAACTATTTTTAAGAATTGTTATTAAACTGGGGATGAAATATGGAGCAGTTGATTGATCATAATCAAAAGCTTTTGACAATAATCCAAACTTTAATAAAAAAAATAAAATCAGTTTGGGAAGCTGTTTCAGAGGTTTTGTTTATATTTGGAAAATTTTATCAGAAACAAAGAGTGCTGAACTGCTATGTAACATCAATTCTCCTATACAGCAGGGAATACTGGGCAATTTCCTCACAGGTGAAGAGGAGACTTGAAGCAACAGAGATGTTGTTCAACAGAAGGATGCTGAGAATACCATGGACAGAGCATGTGAACAACATGGAAATTTTAGGGAAAATGGGAACAAAAAAGTCTATTGTATTTAGCATTTAGAAAGAGTTGAAATTTCTAGGGTACATAATGAGGAAAGAGGGAATGGATATTTTGACACTCATAAGACATGCTGAAGGCCACATGGGAAACTATGAGTAACATACCTAACAAGCTTTTGTAAATAGATGGCAGAACAGAGAGTTGGAGGGATAGTAAGGGGAGTAAACATTTCTTAGAGGTGGAAGGGATAGGAAGTCGTGGAGAGCCATGATCAACCAACTTAATGAGCTTGTGTAAATGGATGGCAGAACAGGGACGGGGAGGGAGAGTAAGGAGATAAACATTAGTTAGAGCTAAAAAGGATAGGAAGCTGGGGAGACCTATGTCCTAAAGGGACATAGCATATAAAAGAAGAAGAAGAATCAAACTTGATACTAAAGAAGGTTTTTAGTGCCATAGTTAACTTGCTATATTTTGATGTATTTAATTATATAAAGAAAATTAAAATATTTCTAATTTATTTTTAATTGTAATCAATGACAATTATTTACTAATAACAAGCTAGTGAGATAATATTCTCTAAAATGACTGTTGACTAAAAGGATTAAAAATGATCAAGATAATAATAAACATAAATTGGTTAATGTAAGTGCACCAGGATCTTCTGTATTATATAAGGGTACTTATCTGTACAACCACTTGGATGGAATGTGGCACAAAGCCAAGTTTAAAGTAGGGATCCTACATTAGAGACCTATGTGAGACCAGAGTTCAAAAATAGTCCAGTCCTCTTGGCACTTCTTATGCATTAGGTAATGATCCTAGTCCCCTCCCAAGAGAGAGGATTTGTCTGGAAAGCTACACTCCTTGAGACTTGATTTAAACAATTAATGTTCACCTCTCAGACCCACTGATTGTGGAACCGATTCCCAAGAGGATGATTCCTTGATCACTAGAATATAACCTCTTCAAGTCTAGAGTTAACTGTTATCTTCCCCATATATCTCCATAAACTCTGCTCCTTAATTTGTAACCCTCTAACTTGAGTGGCTTTTGGGCCTTGTAAAGAGTGACCATTATTGTAAAAAAAAAAAAAAGACCAAAAATCCAAGAAATTGTAATAAGTATATACTACTTAAGTGTGTATATCAAAATTGTAATCTTTATTTTTTAAAAACATCAGCTTAATTCTTATTTCACAAATTATTTGGCTCTTGAGAAAGTTGTATTCACGAGTAATAAAGTATATTAATTATTTAAATTACTGAATTTTTAAGTCTGATTCATTATTAGTTATTTTTAAACATACTGCAAAAATATATATTTTAATAGTCATTAGATAATACTATCTGGCTTCACCAGAAACACAGACTGTAAGAAAAAGAGAAAATGTGGTTAAATTTAGCAAAAAAAAAAAAACACAAAAAAAATCAATTAAGATATTAACTCACAAATTGCTGAGACTTTGTAATTGCCAATAAGCATAGACTTTAGATGATGTGAAAAATATAAGGAAAAAAATAAGGTAAAACGTAATCATTTGTAGCGTTGTGATGTACATGTTGTTTTTCTAAATTGTAACAAAAACAGTAAGATTAATGTGTGTATGACATTTGTGAAGATTGATGACTGAGAAGAGAAAGTTTTTTGCTTGTGGTTGGTCTATAAAAACAGAAAGATAGATCCAGGTCAAATTATATTGATTTTAGCCTCAAATCTGACCAGTCAGTGGCCACAAAGAAAAATCAATATAGAGAGACATTTAAGGATTTGCTATAATTCCAAGGATTTTTAAGAATGTATAATCCTGAAAACAAAAAGGCTTTGATCACATTTCCATAATATTTGCCAGAACTCAAAGGTTTTTTATTTTTAAAATTAAAGTCAGTTTTAAACATCCCTTTTTGCATTTGAAAAAAATTTCAAGAGACTCCAATTTTTCCTTTGATTAAACAATTGACTATTATGGTCAAATTGCAGAAGATCATGGGCAGATTTTTTTTTTTATAAAGAGTGAAAATATAAAAATAAAACAAAATATTTTATTTATGTTCAGTTTCTGATAATCAAAGTAAAAAGCAGAAAACCACTGAATATACAGAGTCTGCCTAAAAAGTATTTTGCCCAGAAATTTCTATTGTTGACATTGTCAACATGCTTTTTCAAAATAACATTTTTTTACAACAAATTACTTAAGTTTTGTTAGTCAAACCAAATATATAATTTAATGTAGAAAAAATAATGATATATTTAGTTAATAATTAAAGAAAAGCAATGGTAATTAATTTGACTAAATTACTGTGACATAATAATCTGAAAATCTGAATTAATAGTAATGAAAAATAACCTACCTTGAGTAATGACACTTTTGTCCCCTTCAAAGTACTCCCTTAAGTATTTCATACACTTGTCACAGTATCACTTTCAATTTTGAAAACAGTCTAGAAAGTCCCCTTTTGGGAGCAACATCAGCTGCTTTTTTGGTTCATAACATTTCAAAGGTAATTTTAGATATGGGAAAAGTCAAAAATCACAAGAAGCAAATATAGGTGGGTGGGAGATCTGACAGACCTGGGTAGTGTTTTGCCAAAAATCCTTGTACAAGATGAAAACAATACTCAATCAGCCATTGTGAATGCAACAGTTACAAAAAGCTTTCTCAATGGTACCTAATTGCCAAATGAGTAACTCCATAGGAGTGCATCTGTTCACTAACGTTCAGTAAGGTCCTCTCTGATTGATTGCCTAAATACATCAAAGCCACATACCTGGCTCTCAAAAGACTTTCCAGACAGATTTTTTTTATATTTTTTTGGTGATATAAACATTGTTAGTTTACATTTACTGAGTCTTTAATGCTCAGTATTATGAAGTTCAGTAAGAGGATAAGATTAATCATTAAAAAAAGAGAAGTAAAATTGAACAAAGGGGTAGAGTAAGTTGAAAAGAAAGCATTGAATAATGACCAGTTAGTTAAAGGAGAACATATTGAGATAGTATGGGGAGACATCTGCTGAAAACCATAGAAAAGGGAGAGAATAATATCCATGACAAGAAGTAGACTAGAAAGATATAATGAGTAGTGGTTTAAGGAAACTTAAACGAGGTGTATATGTGATTAGAGAAAGAGTAAAGGAGAAAGAATAAACAAAAACATATGAAGAGTAGCTACAAGAATAAAAAAAAAGAAGTAGCAATAGTAGGCAAAATTAATATATTAGTAAATATTATGGCAAGCAAGTAAGTTGATTGATAGCAAATTACAAGAGAAGACATGATAACAGAATGTTAATATTATTACTATCACCGAAAGTGAAGCAATCAATAACTACGTCAAATATATTCAACAAAGAGTACTGGGCAACAGCCAGTCAAACACTTTTGAGATATTCAATGTTGACATAAAGAGAGAAATTTGCAAAAAAAATCTCAAATTGCTCTCCTGATAATCAATCATTTTTTACTGACTTCATAATGATTTTGTATAGGTTCATATATATATATATATATATATATATATATATATATATATATATATATATATATATACATACATACATACAAACAGCAAATTCTAACAAATTACTTTATTTATGTATTGTACATGAATCAAGCAGATATAGGGTTTCGAGAAAATCTGAACAAGAGTATTTGCATTCTTTAAAAGAGTAAATATATGTTGTATTGCACACTATGGTTGAGCAGTCTAAATCAGACAATGGTTTCTCCTACAAAGGGGAATGTAGGTTCAAACTCTGCTGGAGAGTACATTTTCTTTATTAAGTTTTCTTGAGTGTGCAGGTTGGTTGATGTAATATATACTGTTTAAAAAATGGGGTGTTATATGGATATCTACTAGAAATAACTTCTTTTTTTTATTATTTCACCCCAAGCAAGCAATAAAGCCACTAGGATGCAAGAGGTTACTTAGTGTTAGAGAATCTGAGAAAAACTATTACTAGGAAGAGAAGGCAGTAAATGAATAAGAATTAAGAAGACAAAAGGTAATAATTGACACTGCATTTAAATTTTTGAAGATCAAAGTTGACTGTGAAGCAAGAAGCTGTAAAAAAGTTTCACAAGCAAGAATAGCAATAAAAGAAACTGTTAGCATAGAACTTATGGTTATATCTAGAAAATTTTAAATTATATATATATACATATATATATATATATATATATATATGGTAATTATATAACTCAATTTCAGAAACTTCCATTTTGACATGTTTTGTCATGAGAAAAATAATTTTAATTCAACAAAATCTTCATTACTGATACAAAACATGATTTACATGGAGCATATGAATGTTTGATTTTTATTTCCACTATATTCTTATAGACATTTGAAGATATGTAACATTTGAACCAGGAGGAAACTTACAATTAAAGTTAAAATCAAACATGCACATGCTTAACATAAATCATGTTTTGTCTTGCTAATGTAGATCATGTTAAAATACTTTTTTCTAACACAGATTTATTGGTGAAACACGTCAAAATTTTTCAAAATTGTTTTTATATTTAGCATTCCATCAAAATTTATATATATATATATATATATATATATATATATATATATATATATATATATATATATATATTCCTGCAATAGGTATGTTCCCACTAAATGCTGATAATTTCAAACCATTAACTGCTGACATGAATCAATTTCTAGGTCTGCTGCTAGGAAAGTTCACTGTGTCTAACTAGACAATTTTATTGCCAGAATCTATCTTTCATATTTATAGTTCTACCATTCATTCATGCTTTGAATATTGCTGCCACATCTAGCCTGGAGCTTCTGCTCTGTATTTAGAGATTACTATCAGTAGAGCCTGGCGTTGCCCGGGGATGTAACAGTAAGAGATAGATCAAGTATCGACCATCATAAAGACTGAAAAATAAAATTGACAAAGATTATTGTTTAAAGTTGACGAACACGCATGTCTTAATTAGTTTTTTTTTTTTTACGAATTGGTCAAACCCAAACTCAAACAAAACATTGTTTTCAATCGTTATGAGTCTACCGATTGAATAGAATTTTATTATAAACAATTGTCTTGTAAATGAAATTTTTTAAAGCATTCTGAATGTAAAAATAAAGAAAAAAATGTGCATCACTACTTGCCAAAAAAAAAAGTGAAGTTTTGTTGAAATCGGTTGAAAAATGTAGGAAATCCGATCCCATATATAAATGAACACACACACACACACACAAACAACCTGGGTTTTATAAGTATAACTTGATATGAGTTGTCCCCCTTTCATTCTCACGATGCCTCTTAATCATGTTATCGAATTGATTTTGTGCAAAAACAACTGTGTTTTTCTAATTTTTGGCACTTTCAGAACCACCGCAAGGTAATTTTACGTAGTCCTGTGAAGTTTTGTTGAAATCGGTTGAAAAATGTAGGAAATCCGATCCAATATATAAACGTACAGACACACACACACAACCTGGGTTTTATAATAAGTATGATTCATAAAATACAAAAAAAAATTTGCATTTATTGGTCCTGAACTGGCATATTGGCTTCAGTCACTTTCCCACTAGTGTAATGTAGATTCCCTGTGCCTTTTTTTATAAATACTTTCATGGTAATTGTTCTGATGAAATTTCCTCGATGGTACCAAGATTTTAAGAATAAGGGTAGTATTACAGGGTGCGATGGATAAATTGTCGCCATTTTATAATTTTAATTTTTGCACATGTGCAGTGTTTGTTTTTGATTTTGTTGATTGCACAGTATAGTAGGATCAGTAGGGCACAATCTGTGAGAAAACGAGCACCCTGACACAATTCACTCCACCAGAAATTTGGAAATGGCATGATGTACTGCTTGGCATTTGCCCTGGAAGCTCCAATATGAACATTTCAGAGATTTTGGGTGTTAATATGAGGACAGTGTAAATGATTTTGAAAAAGTTGGTGATTATGAAGGAACTGCAGCTCAGAAAACTCACTCTGATCATTCTGATAAAAGAACTCTCAAATTTGTTGGTGAGGTCCTCAGATTCAACATAGAGGCCTACATCAAGCACCAAGAAGGTAGTGCTGCTCTGGGTCAAGAGGGTGACTACTGGAAGATGATGTATCTGGCAACAGGATTCTGCACCATGCCACACTAGCAAGAGAACCCAGTTGTGGCTGTCAGACAATTTCTGCAACCACATCACCCTTTACATCTGGCCAACTAACTACCCAAACTGCAACACCCTTTGTTATTATGTGCAGGGTGCAGATGAGTGAGAGACCAACAAAACTCCTTATAACAACGAAGATGAACTGAAGGTAAGGATTATGTCAGCATTCATTAACTTAAACAAGGAGGCCATCTAGAAGACTTGTCTGAGATTCTGAAGTTGTCTGGAAACTGTGGTTGAAGCGAATGACAATTTTATTGAATAAATTTACTCTTTAGTATTTCAAGATATTTTTGTGTAATTTTGGTAAATATATCTGTTAAAATGAGATGTCAGTGTTATTTTCATTTTTGCATAATTTAAACGACAATTCATCCATTGCACACTGTAGATTGGCAGCAAGGTCTCTTTATTTTACAGTTAAAATGTCTAAATATAAGTCTAAGTTTGATGCTGTTTCTTCTCTTGCACTTTTCATTTGTGGAACTTTATTCTAGCTTCTTACTTTCCAGTCAAGTTTGATTTTCAGAAGTTTAAATGCAATGACAATCATTATCTTCCATTTTCCTAATTCATATTCTCTCTCCTTAAAAATTTTTTTCTGTCATATTCTCTTGCATTTATTGCCTTGCTTGAAGCGAAATATATATATATATATATATATATATATATATATATATATATATATATATATATATATACATACACACACAGAGGTAGTAATCCATTGGTATAATCCATGCAAGTCCTATTAACACAATATAGAATTTGAAGTATGTTAAAACTGACTCACAAAGAGTGCTCAATGTTTATTTTCATTAAACAGAGCAAAATTTTCTTTACAATTGTAATTAAGATACCTTTAGTTAATGACCATTTTCACCTATGAGTTCTAATTTTAAAATTTGCAGGATTTTTCAAACTGTTTACGGTATCAGTTTGTAGTGGGATCTTGCAAAATCCTGCAAATTTTAAAATTAAAATTCATAGGTGAAAATGGTCATTAACTAAAAGTATCTCAATTCCAATTGTAAAAAGAATATATATATATATATATATATATATATATATATATATATATATTCTCTTTACAATAATATATATATTAGATATGTCCAAAGATTTATCATAAGTAAAATGACATCTGATTTTAAATTCAATTAAGAATTAAATGTAATTAAAAAATTGTAAAGTTTTTCTTTCTTTTGATAGAAAGAAAAAGGCATAAATTTGATTTTATTGACTATAATGTAGAATTCGATACTTCCAATATTCGCATAAATCAACATTACACTATCTTTGATGACAATTAAAATTTTTAAAAATGTTAAAGGACTGGGATCCTTAGTATTTCAAAATTATCAATGCAATACTATGACCAGTACTATTACTACTGTTTCAAACTGAGAATTGTTTTACTACACACCATAAGCACATTTAATGACAGAGGTGATGCAACTTACCCAATTAGAAACATGATTTATTTAAACAGAAAAGTAAGAGTAAAAATGTAATAAATTAGATAAAACAATATTTCAGCAGTTAACAAAAAAAAATCTTTTTTAATAATTTTAGCATTTGTGCTATAAACTATTTCCAAATCCATGTCAACATATATTAGTATGTAATATGACATATTTTGCAAAGTATTTTTATTACATAATGTGCTGGAGGTGTTGTTTAGCTTAGTTTGTAGTGCAAAGTACTAAACATCAGGTTTGTTGACAGGTGTGCAGTTTCTTCCAGTCAAATGCTTGTGACTTAAAAGTTACCTATTGGCCAGATTGTTATCTACAAGTAAAAAAAACAAAACAATTTCTAGCAGCAAACCAGACTTTATTCTTAGGTTGCAATCTACTGCTTTAAATGACTGAAATAGAGATTAGGTGTAGGTGAGGGGGAACTGCACAGTCCAACAAATGTCTACCCTCTCTGTTCTCTGAGGCTTGCTTCATCCATCTGTGTGCTTTTCACAGTATGGTCAGTTTTATAGTAACAATTTTCTTTGACTTGTCATCTTTGTCTAAAAAAGCAATTTGTCTTCCTTTCATAACTTTCTCTCTGTCTGAGGCTATTGCTCCGTACTTTGAAATTGTTTTCACTTACTGATAACCATTGATTGAAAATAAATGTTCTGTATCCATTTTCACAACAGGTCCTATTGTTTTAAATTTAACAAGACCTCAGCTGACTCATATTGCTGCATACTCTATTGAAACAAAAATGGTGGTGACCATGAGAAACTGCCATCAAACTGGACTTAGTCATTTATTTCCAGCAAATGGCAATTTCCTATTTTTTTACAACAATGTAGCAGAGAAAGTGTTAATGTCAAATTTTGTATGTGGCAGCTAGTTCAGATTAAGCTCACTAATAACTTGTAATGGTCAACCAGACTAGCCTCACTGACCATTACCCCATGCCAAGGCACCCTGTTCCAGATATAGCTAAAAAGTTAATACTAGTGTGCATATATATATATATATATATATATATATATATATATATATATATATAAATGTAAAAGAAAGAATGAAGAGTAAGATTTCAGTGTTCAAAACATTAATTTAAAATAGGGCTCAATACAAAAAGTAGAGCAATAAATATTTATTTATTATTCAGAACATGTACATACCCACTACAAAACTCTACATCTTGTTTCAATGTTAAAAAAATATTTTTTAACGTTTCATCAGGTGGGAAATCACAATGCCACATCATGAATATCATCATGATTTTCCACCTGATGAAACGTTAAAAAATATTTTTTTAATGGGGAAACAAGAGGTTCAGTTTTGTAGTGGGTATGTACATGTTCTAATGTTCTAATATATATATATATATATATATATATATATATATATATATATGTATATAAAATGTTTGGCACCTTGTTTCCTAAATGATCACTGATGCTTGACAATAAAAAAGGCATTTAGCTTTACTATCAATTTATAAGAAAACAAAACAATATATATTACAGAGAAACTAATCAGCAGAATTTTCAATGTTTCATGGTCTTCATGCATGCACACACACACACACACAGATACATATATGACCAAGTTGGAGGACATTGGTTGTGGTTTGATGAAGAGGGATGGACTTCACCAGGTCTAATTTATTGAGACATGCTGCATATAAATGAATACCTCTCCTGCTTTCAATCCAGATATGTGGAGGGAACTGGTCATGTGCTCAGCTGAACAGCTACCCTACAACCACACCCAGTCATGGGACAGATGATGTTGTTACATATGATTATCAGTAGTCAGTATAGTAACTGTAGTAGTAGCAGGAACTGATTTGAAAGTTCTACGCTGTCAAATAACAACCAAGTGAAATTGTTCTTTTTTTCATTTTTGTAAGACTCATTAAATTAATACCAGGGATAAACATAGAAAATGAGACAAAAATAAATGAGAATTGGTTATGTTTTTTTTTTTTTTTTTCAATCTGTTGCCAGTAGTCAAAGTAAATATATAACCAAGTTGTTTATTTTCCAATGTAGAAATGACAGAATGATAAACATACTGCTTGAGAAATTAATTAGAATATCTACAAATGGACTTACCTTTATTTTCTTGCAATTGAAGACAGCTATTAAACAGGTATTAAACAGGTATTTAAAAATATATTTCATGTGCAAACAAAATTAATCAGTTCTATAATACAATAGAAATTTATTCAGTTCTATAATAGAAAAATTAATCAGTTCTATAATTTAATAGAAAATTAATCAGTTCTATAATAGTAAATTAATCAGCACTATAATAGAATATTAATTGGTTCTATAATATAATAGAATATTAATCAGGACTATAATAAAATATTAATCAGTTCCATAATATAATAGGATATTAATCAGTTTTATAATATAATAGTAAATTAACTGGTCTATAATATAATAGTAAATTAATTGGTCTATAATATAAAAGAAAATTAATCAGTTTTATAATAGAAAATTAATCAGCACTATAATATAATAGAAAATTAATCAGTTCTATAATATAAAACAAATGTGTGGTGATGTCATGGATAGCAACTTGGAATGAGAAACTGGAGAACCAAATTCAAAATTCAGTCAAGCTCATTACATTCACTTACATACAAATATCCTTAGAAAAGGTATGAATCCAGCTTTTCTCCCCCCAGCTATGGGTAAATAGGCAACTAGTCAAAGAGAAGCAAAAATCTGAATTCAAACCAGCCTGAAGTTGGATGGTCTCTATTAGGCTATCTTTGCCCTAGACACACCACTATTGCTATGGCTGCAGTACATGTGGTAGCTCTATGACTCTACTTTATGATACTTCTATAATTTTTCAAGTAAATCAATACAAAAGAATTCTTACACTGACAATAACTTTCAAGCTATTTACATTTACCGAATGTTGTTTTCTTACTGGTCACATCGTCTGGCAGAAAAATTGACTAAAAGAGTGACTTTTGTGTACCTGCCTTAAAATAAGTGTAATAATATCTGTTGCCACAGAGGAAAAACTTTCAGCTTGATTTTTTCAGCTGATAGGTAACATCAGAACTTTCTCACTTGTAGAACTCTCTTTCTTCATGCTTTCCAACTAACTTTAATCTTCAAAAATTTAAATGCAATGTCAATCATCATCTACTCTCCTCCTGATTACTCTTCTTTTGTTTTCCCTCCTTAGTAAGGTTTCTGTTTTCTAATTCTTCCACACCCAGTAACTCCTTGTGTCTTAGCGGCATTACTGCCTTATTTGGGGTAAATTTGATTAAAAAAAAAGAAAAGACTATTATAAAAAGAAAGAATAGTAATGAAAAGAGTAATCACAATAAAATAATTACAGACAATAGTTATAGCCTTGGTTGGCAACCAGCCTAGAAGAAGGACAACTCTGAATTCAAACCAGCCTGGATCCATCAAGCTATCTGCCCAAGACATGCTACAGTACATGTGGTGCCCTTCTGACCCTAATTGGTTATGGGATTTGTGATCATGATGATAATATAAAACACAATATGACTATACATATTTATCAGTCATGCAGCCAGATCTCCCTTACATATTAATGAGATATTCAGTTACTAAAGTAAAAGGAAGTATTACTTTATGTCAGTAATGGAGACACTTTGCTAATACTTTTCATTTTTAGATATTTTTTTTCTTTGGATATTTTTATGTTTAAAAGCAGGATTCTTTCTTACATGCAACAATAGAGTTAAAATACATCGATATTTAATATGAGATGTTTTCTAAACATACACACATTGTAACTTTATATATTTATAAACCTACTTCCTCTATGAAAGATAGTATGGATGCACAAGATGAGTTAGTAAACTACATAATAAACAAAACTAGCAAACCCGGTTCAAATTTCAGCTGAGTTTGTTTATACTTTTTTTAACTTGGAAAGGTATGAATGTACTTCTCTCTGAGCACTGTCATATTGCCTGATATCTTATCAAAAATATCTTGTCATTGTCATGCCACAATGGTTGACAGAGAAGAGGAAAACCTCTCTCCTATAATAATCAAGATGAGGACACTAGTCCAAATAGATAAAGTCATAATAAGTATCATGTATGTTTAACCTTACCAGCTAAAGCAGAAAATAAATCATTCAAGTGCACATATCCTGCATAAAATCTAGTTTTGTTTCTGGACATCAGCATTTAATGGCTTCCTTGCTATTAATCGGTTTCTCCTGGTAAATAATGGGTGACGTTTGGTAAGGACATCATACTACAGAAGTTTAGTTACGGAAGGGAATAGTCTGGGTCATTATCTCTGATACTTTATTCTGATTGTGATTCACCAAAGCATAACAAGGATATTTTAACATTTATACTTTATTAAATCTTACTAGAAGCAAGTGGGTTTCTGGGCCAGGAAAAATACTTTTGCCTATTCTCATTTTGATAGCAAACAGTTCTAACTTTCATGGCTAAAACCTGTCATGCCACATACATTGTAGCAAACCACACTCGTTCCCTTCATATTCCATTGGTGAGAGGTACCGTATTTGACTGCATATAAGACACACTTTTTTTTTTTACTAAAAATATCTTTTAAAATTCCCCTGCATCTTATATGCCATATGTAAGTTTAAAATTCATGATAGTCAACTGAAATTAGCTACCTGGCAACTTAGACTTTAGAGTAACTTTTATATACCTATTGTCATTATTTAAAAGGCTATTATGCAAATTAAAAGTGTTATCATTGATAATATTCATTATATTAATTTCATCATGTTTAATATTAGTATTTTGTTTCACTAAAATTATATGCAATAAATTCAAATTATATATTTGCAAAATATATTTGTTTCATTAATATTTTTCTTGCAATAACTCCCGGTTGCATTGGTATAAATACAATCAGAATTTTTATATCCTAATTATTCCACTAAGACATTTACAAGATGCAGGTTGTACAGATCAATTAAAGGAAAATTTTGGACTTAATTTTAATGGTAACTGTATTGTTTTGCTCAATTGTAATAATTGCTTGATTTTTATTGTTTCCTTACCTTTGGATATAATAAAATTTTAATAGGCTCATGTTCTTTTTTTCCTATTATTTTTCATTTAATTGTAATCATGGCTTGTTTAACCAAAATAATACCTCATAAATATAGGAATTTGAGGTATTATTTCTTCCTATGAACCGATACTTTATAGAACCAATTCCCAAGAGAATGCTTCCTCAATCACTACAATTTTAACCTGTTCAAGTCTAGGGTTAACTGTTATCTTCCCTACATAATCCCATAAAATGTGCCTCTTACTCAGTAACCCTCTACCTTGAGTAGCACTTGGGCCTTGTAAAGGATGAACATTGTAAAAAAGAAAACAAAAAATAAACACTTATGTTTTATTAGCAAAACAGCAAGAATTTGATTTCCCTATCAATCAAGGAAGCAAAATTCACAGGATTCTTGAACTCACACTTTTAAGTGATTATAGAAATAAAATCATTGATAATGATTGTGAATGGTTTCTCAATTACATAATCATCATTGGATGTGTTGCCTGTATAAAAGTCATCAGCAATGTTCAAATCCTGGTTTAGTTTACTACATTGACTTTCATACTAATGCTCTGAGGAAAGATATCAATCTGACTATCCTCCCACCAGGTTGAATAGCAAGGTAGACTGGACTCTCTAGACTTGGATGGCAGCAGGAGAAAGAATACACTGAATTCAGAACTGTAGAGAAGGCAACAGGAAACTATTATATTTCCCAAGAAATCATGCAAATTCACAGATTATAAAGAAAAGGTATCTCTGGAGAACAACAATATCTAATGTTCAGAAGGGACATGGCATTTAAAAAAAGAAATCATTATTTTTGCTGAAAGCATTCAAAATTCTATTTTCATCCACTTGATTTAATTGTACTTAAAAGAATGTGCTTGAAAAAGGATTAAATAATGTATATTTTTAAATTCACCACCTGCCCTACATAAAAAAAAAATGTTACCAATATCCAGAAGGGTGCTTACAAAGGAGCATTCCCTTTATATTTTGAATTTAATGAAACTAAAAAACAATTCTGCTTTTAAACTTGCCTTGATAAAGTCGGATTGATGAAATATATTTTCTAATTGTCTTCTTTTTATCCATAATGTATATTATATTTTTAGATTTTGTTTCAATGTCATATAAGGAGGTGTTGAATAGTTAGTCCAACTCACTTCCCAAAATCAGATTTTCAGAGATCAAATATGAGAATACTAATTTTTGGAAGTGGGTTGAACTGAGAATCTTTCAGCCTCCTCTTGTAAAAAATTTTGTTTTTTACTGATAAATAATTATAATATTGTCTTTTTTTGAATCCAGAGGATGATATGGTCAGTTATTTTTACATTGCTTATATACAATATTGTAGAACTTTGATACCAGTTACTGGCAATTCAAAGCCAAATGACAAAACAAATGATTGCTACATTCCTAATTAAATTTCTTGAAATATATAATTGGAACACCAGACCAGATATTGCAACAATGTTCAATGTATGGATGAATGGTAGATTTATAAATATGCAAGATGGATCCTGATGAGAAAAATTGTCTAGCATGATACAGTGAACCTACTTTCTTAGCAGTAGACCGAGCAATTGATTCAATATAATCATTCTGCTTCCTGTCAGCAGAAAACATGAGGTGAAGGTGAACAAGATGCTCTCCTGGAGGTTAGCATCAGCCATGCTGATGGAGTGTAAAAATAGTTCTCTATGATGATTAAAAGGTAGTAGTTTTGTTTTGGTTGCATTCAAATTTTCAGGTCATTTCTTGTCCCAGTTAACAACAGATTGAAGCTCATGTCTATTATAATTTGAATCTGTTTAATTTGTTCATTTTGACAAATCTTAATCTATATAGATTTTTAAAGTTTTTCTTCACAAACACTACAATATAAACCATTTACACTATTTTGGGAGGAGAAGTATTAAACACTTGCTGTAAAGAAAATCCAAATTATTGAAGATATAGAATTGGTAAGTAAAGAAATGAAAAACTTTAACACATATAGAGTTGTACAACGAAATCCTTTGTTGAATATCAAATTTATCATTAATGTAAGACGTCAATGAAGTTAGTTATTGAAACAAAAAAAAAATGTATATGAAAATTGTTTTTTTTTTGTCTTTAAAAATAAATAGACCAAAAAGCATGAAAACAATTTAATTGATAATCAATATTATTTGGAAAACAGAATCTTGTCTTTGTATAGTTGCTGTTGTTAATATTACATTTTTATCAAACTGGTAATTTTAAAATTTTCTTTTAAACGGTAGAGTATTTCTGACAGACTAGAAGAAGTAATCCATGTGGATGACTGTTTAAAATGTAACAATAAAAGTGCTTATAACAGATTAAAAACAAAACAAAAATTTAAGGGTTTATAAAGTAACATAAAAAAATAATTTTAAATATTTTATATCATTGTGTCTTCAATTTGTTCAATTTGTAAGCAACTACTATAGGAAAGGTATGAATCCTCTTCTTCCCTCAGCCATAGGCAAAATGGCAGGACTGATTGGGTTTTATAGCCTTGGATGGCAACTGGTCTACCACAGAAAGAAATGGCAACCTACTGAAGGAAAAAATCTGCCTCGTCAGTCATGTATCAAAAGATACATAATCACCTAAGTGTGTATCATGCATGGCACATTACTGACTGAGACAACTACAAATGCATAAAAACAGTGGTATAGGATGGGTCTTGAGCAACAGGGGGCAGTTTAAACTATTGCAACTCCTCCTTAGACATGAACTATTATAAATACTAGTTTTATAAGTATTTTCTGAACCTAATTAATTCTTTTGTGCTCCTAAAAATTTAGCATCTGAGGCAATAACCCTTCTGGCCCCACCTATGCTATGCCACTGCATAAAAACAACCTATGGTTCTCATCTGAATTTTATGAAATAAGTTGTTTAATTATTTTATGACATTTTCTTAGTCTTTTTTTTTTTTTTGTCTCCCAGGATATTTCATCTGCATACACTTCAGCCTTCCTCAGATGTTATTTTATGAATACTATTCAATTTATCTCAAGTAAGTATATTTGATTCAATTAACATTCCGTTGTGAATTTTTATAAAAATTTAATAAACGTGGAACAAAATAATCATGCCTAGAGAAAATTATCTTTTATATAAAATAAGAGTGTTGTACCCAATAAGCAATGTGTTGGAGGTGAGCGAATTGAGGGAAATAATTTAATCTTACTAGTATTTGTATCTTATACACAAGAGTAATTGAAGATGGATTAGTAAGCTTTTTTTTACAATAGCATAATGCTTTAACTACCATAAATACTTGATTTAACACCTCCTCTTGAATTAGCACTCTACTTTCTCCCAAGGAATTTAAAATTAGTGCCCCTTTCAAATGAGTCTCCCAGAGTAACTAAATGAATATATTTGAGAAATGAAAGATGTAGATGAGGACACTGAAGATGATGATGTGTTGGTTATCTCTACTTGGTTTGCAAAGATGCCAACAGGTGGCACTGTTTAATGACTATAAAAAGAGGAAGATAAACCTGCTCTTTCTTGTTCCTCCTTTCAACCTAGTATGCTGTAGGTAGCAAAATCACCACAGGACTTGTCTCCTGTTGGAGTAATACATTTTTCCCTCAGGTGACTGAACTAACATACATTCATCAGAAACCATCTTGCACATTTACAAATCTACAATGTGACCATAAATTGAATACTGTTGTCATATCTGGTCTGGTGCTCTTGCTATTCAAGATTCTTGACAAAATTCAAAGAAAGACCTGCAATCTGATTTGGCATCTCAGCTTCAGTCACTTTCTCACAGATATGGTGTGGCTTCCCTCTGTCTTTTTTACAAATATTTTCATGGCAACTGCTCTGATAAGCTTTTTTTCCTGGTGCCTCAACTGCATGAATTTAAGCATGCTACTAGATTGGCATCTAGGTCCCACTTTTTTGCTGTTGAAATAGTGAAATGTAACTGCCATTTCTACTCCAACAGTTTCTTTTCTCACACTTCCTGCTTGTGGAACTTCCTTCCATTTCCTTGCTTCCCTGAAAACTACAATCTTCAAAAATTTAAATGCAACATCAATAGCCATCTTCTGCCTTCTTGAATCCCATTCATCTTTTGTCCTTTCCTCAATCCACCCTACACTCAGTCTATTCTCTCCCTTTCACTCTCTGTAACCTCCATGCATAGTAGTTGTAGTCCTGCTTGGGATAAAAAAAAAACCCCAAAACACATACACAACATGTATATTACACACACACACTTTTTCCACCCCAAGCAAGCAATAAAGCCATTAAGACACAAAGAGTTACTGAGTGTGGAAGAATTAGGAACAGAAACATTAATAATGACTGGGAAGAGAAAAAGAGTAATCAGGAGGACAGTAGATAGCAATTGACATTGCATTTCAATTTTTGCAAATCAAAGTTGGTTAGAAAACATGGAACTGGAAATTTTTGTGTTTTTACTGCCAGCATGTTCATATCATGTTGAGTTGCCAACATTTGTTGCGGTCACTATTTCTCTCTCAGCTAGAAACACAAGCAAACAAAATTTTCACATTTAATTTACAGACAAATAAAACATTACAATTTCTGGAAACAGTGACTAAGAGTGTGTGAGTACTTGGCAGTTGTGTATGTGATTGAGCCTTCGTGGTATTAAATACATTTTTTAAAACATGAAGCTAATTGCCCTATTTTTATAAATGGTTATCATTTTCTTTTATCATTAATGATGAATTCAGTGTGTCGGGTGGGGCAATTTTTCTTTCTGGAATCTATCTCGCATATCTATAAGTCTACCATTTGTCCATGCTTAGAATATTACTGCCATATATGGTCTGATGCCCTTGCTATTTACCTGGAGCTCCTTGATAAGATCCAAAGAAGAATCAGCAATATTATTGACACCGATCTGGCAGCTCAGCTTCAGTCACTTGCCCACTGCCATAAGGTTGCCTCCCTGTGCCTTTTTTATAAATACTTTCATGGTATGGTACCTAAACTGTATGAATTTAAGTGCAATACTGAGCTGGCTAGATGTAGTTGTAACTCCTATGCTGACAATTTCTTTTCTCACACTTCTGACTTGTGGAGCTCTCTTCAAGCTCCATGCTTTCCAGCCAATTTTAATCTGCAAAAGTTTAAATGCAATGTCAATCACTATCTACTGTCCTCCTGCTTGCTCTTTTCTCTTTCTTCTCATTACTAATGTTTCACAGTTCCTAATTCGTCCACATCCTGAAGAGAAAAGAGTAATCAGTAATTTGGCAGGATTCAAACCTGCATTCCCTCTGCAGAGGACATATATTTTCTGATAAGATTTCTCAAATATTCAGGCCAGTAAATTTAATTAAATAAAAATGCTGTTTAATTAAATAAACAGAGCATTTACTTTAATATGAGTATCCATCTAAAATAACATATAAACAAAACAAATATATATATATATATATATATGGTATCAAATGACAATTGGAAAAAAATCATACATTTTGCCGACGCGTTTCGTCTTCCGACTTTTTCAAGGCAAAAATGAAATCGAAATGTTTTTGTTGTTATAGTTACATTAAAATTCAAAATTAAAAAGATAGACGCTTGTGTCTAAAACATTTCAATTTCATTTTTGCCTTGAAAAAGTCGGAAGACGAAACACGTCGGCAAAATGTATGATTTTTTTCCAATTGTCATTTGATACCAATCTGTCTTGTCCACAGAATTCATCTGGGAATTTAACTATATATATATATATATATGTATGTGTGTGTGTGTGTGTGTGTGTGTATCTCATCAGCAAATGCTTTTGAAGGCACATATTATCAAAACCAAGAGTAATTTTGGGTTGATTAATTTTAATGATTGACTTTTACAAATTATGAATAATCTTTCTTGGACAAGGAGAAGATTCTGTCAGATCACAGGGTAGGGAGTATTTTGTTTTTGTTTTTGCTTCTTGGTCTTTTTGATTCAGGTAAAAAATTAACTACGTTCAATCCCAGAGAACCCATCTCCCTGGGCAATACCATGCCCTCAGGAGAAGTCTAGAGTTTATTAATCCCTGGTGCGTGAAACTGTTTTGCGACTAGGAAGTCATTACTTACTCTTCCAGTATGGATAAATGATACAATCATAAAAAGGAAACCATGTTTAACATATAAAATATAAATTTCAAAAGGTTGGCTTCTATTCAATCAAAGCAAGCAAAGGCATGAAATACTGCTTAAAAATTTACATTTTATTTTTATGTTGTCATTTAAACAATGAAAATTTTAAAATATCAGAGCTGAAAATTCAAGTGATTGTGACATAATTATAAAATGAAAGATGCAGTTTTTGTTATTCTTTCTTTTTGCAAGCAATAGCATTTGAATAAAATGTTATTAATTTAACAGCATTGATTTCATCTTGTATTTCATACCACTCCTTGAAAAGTCACAAACTGTCAATAGTTTTGTTAATATGGACCACGGAATGTGTTGAGATCAGAATTTCTTTAAATATTAAAATTATTTCAATGCTGTCTAAAATGGCTGACCATCATCAAGCAAACTGACCACTGTATCTTTACAGACATATGAACAGCAATAAAGCTATAAATCAATAACCCGTATCAACTGTAACAGATTTGTACTCAGAACAAAGCCGTAAAATGAAATAATCATGAGACTTTCAAATATTGATCTGAGAATCTGAAATTCAGGTAATCGTTGTTCAGAAAACTTTAGTTTGATTTGTTGCAATACCATTTTGATAGATGTTATTTATTTGTCTCCCAGTGAAGGCAAATATGACTCAAGGTCAGCTGAATTTTGGCTCCACATCCATGCATATGGATTGTAGCAAAAATTGTCCAGTCTCTGTGGTCAATACTATAAGCATCAACATTTTTCTATTCACGCTCCAATTTTTGTTTAAATAGAGACCTACTGAGTGAAAATCTTCAAGGGTTAGGCACACTTCAATTATGCTCTGTCCCACAGAAAGACAAGACTGATTGAAGCCAAAAGACAAGAAAGTAATTAGTGTTAAAATAGACAGAATTTCTCAATGTTATTTCTGGATAAATGTGATCAAATTTCTCTAGCTAGTCTCATTACTATTGTGGCACATTACATCCTATTACTAATTTGTCAGAATTAGAGGTGGAAGCCACCTGATAGGGCAGCATTTAAGCTAGCTCTTGTGGAGGGCTTTTAATTGGACCTTCATCACAATAAGTAAGAAGTAGATGCAATAAGCAACAATAAACTACAGAAGAAATCAAAACTGATTGCTTCTTTGAAGTATTGCATTAATATTTAAGCTTACCATTTAAAAGTTCAATGATAATTTTTCTGCCGCCACTTAATTTAAAGACAATTTTATCTATGTCCTTACTTTCCATACAAACAATTATTTTTATTTCATGGGAGGCTTTTGCTAGATTGTGCAATTAACTTCAATTATTACCAAATTTATTTTCAAGTTATAAAAATTGTTATTGTACAAAAGAATTTGTTGCAAAAATCACGTAAAAAAAAAAAAATCACCAAAAACAATCGCATTAATGAAAACTTAGAAATCCAAAATTTCAGGATTGCTGGTCCATATCCAGCCCAGAATGTTTTGAATTTGTTCACAGAGATGGCCTGATTCCAAAATTGTATGATATGTTGAGCTACAACCTCTATGAGTAAAGTTGAAATTCACATTTATTATATAGAAGAAGATGAGCTATTTAAAAGCTAGGTAGTTGTGTCTCTTTAATTGAAAAAGTATGACAATGACACAGATTTATTATATAGGTAAAGAAGATGAGATTTTAAAGTTAGTGATTTGTGTCCCTTTAATTAAAAATGTGTGACATACTGACATTCGCATTTATTATATAGATTACTGCTATACTTTTCCTTTCTTTTTCTTTTTCAATTTTGGCCCCTAAGAATTTTGTGTCTAGATCTACCACCCTATCCATGCTGCACTACTGATCAGATAAGACAGATTACTAAGAAATTGATTTGATTTCAATGAAAGACTCAATTACAATTGACTATGTGACAATGATGTAAGACTTTCATCTTCTAAAGATCCACTCTTTCAGGGAACTAGCCTCTGGCCAATGGAGAAGTGTCCCTGCACCAAAAAAAAAAGGGTAAAAATATTTCTTGTGGATTCAATCAACATCAGTGAGAAACACAAGCAGCCAATAAGGTAACATGGAGGTGTGAGCACTACTATACAACCTCCCTCACAGAATCCACCCACAAAAGAGTGACAAAGAAATGAGATAGCTCTGTAAATTTGAGGCTGACTGACTGTTAAATTCTCTCTTGCAGTTGACATGAAAAAGCATGTCCCTTTACTATCTCCCTATCTGCAACAATGCGAAATGTACAACTAAATCTTTGTTCATGATGCCAAGCTATAATAGTAATATAGTAATTATATATAGTATATAATATATATTAATAGTAATATTTGATTTAATTGAAAAGATCTTTTCCAACAGTATTTACATTAGTCGGACTATTGTCCTCATCTTTGTTGTCATATTTGTCACAATGTTTCGGCCGTTGTACGCTCCGGCCTTCTTCAGGTGGTTGGAATTTCAAACTGAACCCTTTATTTCGATCACTGGGGTAGACTGTTCTAGTTCCACGTGCCATGTTTGATGGATGTCAGTTATCAGTTATCTCCTGCTAATTTTCCCTCTGAAAGTTCTCCACTGCCTTAACCAGGAATTGAACTCACCTTCTTTGGGTCTGTCACTGACACATGGCACAGTGGATAAAGGCATTGGTTATATCCAGTGACATAATACCTCATCTCAGAAATATAGACAGAATCTTTTCCAACATAAGCATTATTTTAGATATTCAGTCTGATAGGAATTAACTCTTGTTTCCAGAAGTATCAGAAAGAATATGTTATTTAATTCTAGTACTTTTCTCATCAACGTTCATCTTTCACATTTACAAATGTACCATTCACCCATGCATTGAATAATGCTTCCATCTCTGGTCTGGTGCTTCTGTTATTCATCTTGAGGTACTTGACAAAATCCAAAGAAAGATTTGTAATGTAATCGATCCTGATTTACCATCTTGACTTTAGTCACTTTCTCACCAACATGACATGGCTTCCATCTGTCTTTTCTACAAGTATTTTAACTGCTCTGACAAGCTTTTTTTCCCTGGTGCCTTGACTACATGAATGCTAAAAAAAGGTGGTATGCCAATGGAGAATGAGAAAAGATAAGGAAAGAGTAGTTGAAAAAGGAAAATTAGAATAAAGATGACGAGAAAAAAAAGACAAGAAAAAAGAAAGGAAAATGAAGAGAAAATAATGAAGGATCCAGAATAAAAATGTAAAATGAATAATGATGAAAAAAAAAAAATGATAGATTCTTTTTTTGTTGTTGTTGTCAGTTAACAGTTTGTTTTCCCAACTAGTAAACAGAATCTTAAATGACCACAAGAAAGAAGAATAAAAAAGAGAAAGAAATACAGAATTAGTCCTTAAATAATGAAGATTATTTCATATATCTGTGTGAAATTTCTTCAACCTGTAAAAATAAAACATGGCAGCTACTGTTGTACTTTTTTGTGCAATTAATTCATAGAATTGTTTTCTTTTGTTGTAACAATCCTTGGACATCATAGAGTCTGTGTCAGTGGAAATAGTAGCAGTAAAAACATCAGGATCAACATAAATAATTGTAAATTTACAAATTACAATATATATATATATATATATATATATATATATATATATATATATATATATATATATATAGTAATATAGTAATAATAGTAAGTGAAAAAGAAGTAAATAGCAAACAGTAATAAATAAAAAAGAAAAAGACAACCCAAATAGTTGAAATGCACATATTGCAGGCTTTCTACTTAAAAAATGGTGCACAAGTGCAATAAAATGTTTGGTGTAATTTAAAGAGAAAGAATAAGATTGACAGCATGAAAAGTGCAACTATGTAGAAAAGTAGAAAAAAAAGAGAAAGATGGTTGCATCAGGCAGGTGAGGAACAGGTTTGTAGAAAGAGAGAAAGAGAGAGTAAAACTCTAAAACAATAAAATAGATAAAAAGATATATAGGAATACCTTTGTATTTTTCTGTGTGCATGTAAATGTCCATGTTTATATATGCAAATGTATTTTATTTGCCAATAAAATTAAAGAAAAAGCAACATCAATAATTTGAATTCAATAAAATATGTTTTTGAGATAATATTAGCAGAAAAAATAAATCTTATTGTAGGAAACACTTTTATAATAATGCCTGTTATAAGTAAATACAAGATTATATTGTAGCAAATATAACTTATGCAAAAATAACTTTAAAGCATTATATATGTGTAATGACAAAAGTACACAGGTGTAGGCTTTAAGAAAGATTTATTCAACTGAGAATACAAAGTTCGTGTATAGTGTCCTTTTATAGTCCCAGTAAACAGAAATGGCTCTCTCAAAGAGGAGAGTAACGAAACAAGGAGCAACCACTCTTGATTATTCATAACATTATGTTTGATTTCCAATCTTTTTTATTCTAATTGGTTTGAATGTTGTATATATAAAAGAATTTGATTAAAGTTCCTTCCAGGTCATATTTACTTATTTTGAAAAGAATGGCTGCAATACACCTTTATTTGTTTTCAAATACAATTCCCTTGAGGTTGAGTGTCAAAACCATAAAGATTTATACCAACAGATCAGAAATAAGCCAACACTTCCCTTAGTTCTACTCTACACCTGTATACATGTGTGTGTATATATATATATATATATATATATATATATATATATATATATATACAAATAAATATATGTTTATTTCACTGTTAATTTCTAATATAGAAAAATGAATTAATGCATTACATATTATTTGATGGTTGTCAAATGGTTTGAAATTGTATATAAATATAAATGTAAATTTCTATTGAAGAATTTTAGAAATTGTTTTAGTTCTCTACTAATATTTAGCAAATGGCAAGTCAAATTTTTATGATTAATCAAGTAACCTTCTGAATAGATCAGCAAAGAGTTTTTGGTTTTGATCATATTTGTGTGAATTACAAGCACACGACCATAACTTTGAGACTGTTTATTAAATGTGGTAGAAACATATGCAAAGATGAAAATAACCTTGTTTATTACTTGGAATGTAAAAAAAAAAAAACAGTTGATGAGGAGTTAGATTGATCATAAATTGTTTTAAAAGATCACACTGACTATTTTTGAAGTTTACAAATTCATTTTTTATATTGGCCTTTTCTGTTAATTTTTCTAAAATAAAACCTTTCGTTTTTTTTTTATTTGTAATCATCGTATAAAAACCAGAAAGTACAGTTACAACAACATATAATGAAAAAAATTAACTAAATGATATATCTATAATATTTTAAATGAGATGTTTGAAATCCCATGGTACTAATGTCAAGTTTATGCCCCAATGTACTAACAGGGTTAATAGGTATTGTAATTTTCAATTTTTGATTCATCCTAAACCTACCCACCCATTATCTCAGAATGTATCATGAAGGTGTGTCATGTTGATATATAAGAAGTGGAAAATAACTGATTTATTTAAAAGAGCATTCTCCAATAATCATCACAAAGTAATTGGATAATGAACAAAATCACACATAATATTTTAGGTCTGTTTTGTTGTCTACTAAAATAGATACTAAAATTGAATTATTGATAATAATTATTTTAGTCCATATATAATGCACAACTTAATTTTTAAGAAAGAAATAGTAAAAAAATAACAAAATGCTTCAAATATTTTAGTAGATGAAACAAGAATATAACATTTCAATTACAATGAAAACATTGTTGTTAGTATTGTCTTAGATAAAGTTTATTCACTGTTATCTTTGAATTCTGAAAAGTCATGACTGTTATATTCACTTTTCAGAAATGCTGACAAAATAATATATAATTTGGAGGTATAGCTAGAGTGTGTGTTGTCTGGGGCAGCCCTTGAGTTTGTCACCTCTGGCCCCCACATGAATACATATCGTACAGTTTGTATACCATTATAATATTAATTTAACATACACAAATATAGTGTGCTTTAAATACACACCAAACATATTTAAACTTTATCAGTAACAGTTAAAAAGCAAAAATGGCATATAGAGAGAAAACTTTCTACAAAGTAACTTTTCTTGCTTTTTTGTTGGCAAATTCTTCAATGACATCGTCAAAAACCATTTCATCTGTCAATTGTCATTCTATAGACACTACATAGGTCAATATATATGCCATAGTTTAAGTTACTCAAAATCAAAAAGATCCTTCAACTGTGAGTACTGTCCTGACATTAAAACCACTTTTATTTCAATTCAGCCTTATAGCCTACAGCAGACACATATGTACCACCCTCATAAAAGTGCTGCCTGGTGTGAACAGCCCCCTCCACATCTCTCTAGCTATGCCACTGGTTTTAGGTACTTAATTTGATTCAAAAATGTGCATTGTACAATATAAAATTTGGTAGTATACATCCATTTAATTATATAGTTACTGAAAAAATTGAATGTTGCATATGTCATTACCTCATTGTTTTGTTTTATTGAGGGATTTAAAAAAATTGTGATAGAATAAAAAAAGGCAATTTCCACTAAAATAAGGAATACTTAGGGAGACATTTTTTTGAATAAAGTATCTATTTTTCTGGAAAATAAAAATCAATAATAAAAATAAACTGCATATGTCTGAAATTAACTTGTAAATACAGAATAAAAAGAATATGAAAGTAATGATATTTATTAATTAAAATCAGTCTTGATAATATTTATAAACTTAATTCCCCAAAACTAATATAAGGAAAAGTTAAACATTTTGATATTGGTAAGTTATAGTAGAAAGGTAATATCATAATGAAATAATTATCAAAATGTTATTATTATTATTACTAATATAATATTAGAAATTAAAAATATATGAGACATAACAATAGTCTTATTATAATAAAATAATTATCAGGATATCAAGTATAATAATAGAGTAATATTATAACAAAAATAATAAGATATTCTATAAAATATAATAATACAATTATAATAACATGAAATAATTGATTATAATATAGATATGTGTATTAATATTATATTATGCTGATATTGATATACAAATTAAATTATATATAATATTAATATTGCTTTAAATTAATATTAATATATTAATTTATATTAATATAAACATATGCATAATAATATATTATATTTTAAGGTGTAAAAATTCCTTTTGTTATATGCCAGCAGACCTAAATATATTACATTGTATAATATAAGAATAATGAAATGGTCTATAAAAATATAATAAAATAATATTATCATGAAATTGCTGAATATAATATTGATATGTATATTATGTTAATATTAATATATATATATTGATATCAAATATAATATTAATATTTATTTAATTAATATTAATTATATATTATATAATACAATAGCTAATATGCAATGTAGAAGAAGGCACTGAGCACTTCATATCATTATCATTGTTTGTTACATTTTAGAGCATAAAAAGATGAAGTTTTTATATGCCAGCAGGCATATAAAAATATTATATTACATTATTTATTATATACTAATATTATAGTTAATGAAATCTTATTAATATTAAATTATATAATGAAATCAGATGATCAAATATAATAGAATAATAGCAACAGAAAATCATTAGAATTTATATATAATGATAAAGTAATTAAAAGAATAATTATAATAAAAAAACATGAAGAAGAAATTTTAATAATTATATCTCTCCCCCAAAAATTTGAAATTGTATTGCGATAAATAAGTGGCCATGAAAAACTAATATGTTGATATTAGCGTAAAAAGCTATAATAACTTTAATACAGATATGAGAGAAAAATGAGTAAAGAAATACTTATTTGAATACTAAAAACTAAAACTGATGGAGATAAAAATTAAAATATAATTTTGGTAATAAACTTTAGAAAAGTAATCTGAATCAGCTAAAAAAGAAGAAATTGTTAATGACATAAAACTAGAAGGCAAACATCATGAAAGAAAGATGATCAGTTGTAAGTGTAAGTAATATTAACAGTTGAAGGCAACAACAAAATGATAATGTAGTAATAATAATAATAATGGCAAAAGTAAAACTGGTTGTGCAACTACTTTGAAAGCATGATAGCAATTTGCCAGGCAAAAAACCTTCAAAACAACAAGTGGAATAAAAGTGAAAAGAACAAGAAGAGATAAAAATGGATAAAAAGTCAAGTGTGCAATCAACTATTGAATTATTCATTTTTTTTTGTTATGAAAGCACTGACGTTAGAATAATTGTCAAGCAAAAAAGTTTCTTTTAAAAAAATGTTTCAAAAGTATGTACAGAAAAAAACAAATCTTAAAAATAGGGAAATCAATTTTTTCTGCTAAAGTAATAGTAAATTTTAATTATGCTTGTGAACTTTAAATATGGGTTGTAATAGCAAAATCACAAAAAAATCATTATAGATTGGCTTCACAAAGATTTATGAGAGACTTTCACATCTGCTGCAGGCTCCCAGTGAAGGCCATATGAGAAAGGCATATTTGACCATATCGACTGCAGGAAAAGGGCATGGAAAACAGCAAAGCCTCCACCCTTATGAAGCTACCTCTTTTCTTTTTCTCTTTTCTTTTCTTGCAAACTGATTCTGAAAGCGACATTGCTTGATACATCTTATGCCTCCATGTCACTTTGTTTCTCTCTAAGGTTATTCAGATATCATCCTTTTAATTATAATAAGCATTGTCCAAAAGGAAATTCTGTTCCAATTAAAATTACATTAAGATAATGGCAAGAGCAAGCCTACATGAAGTGTGTGTGTATATATATATATATATATATATACACTGTTTAAAATTTGCTATATTTATATCAGAGATACAGCATTTATAGATATAGTATGAATAGAGGAGGCATGGTGGCGTAATGTATAGCAGCTTGTATTGAGGAGAGCTGAGTTCAAATTCCACTCAAATGCATTACATTAACTTATGTGCTAATACCCTTGGGAAAGATATGAATCCTCTTCTTCTCCTCCAGCTATGGGTAAATAGCAGGATAGACTGTGTTTTATAGCTTCGGATGGCAACTGGTCTATCACAGAAAGAAATGGCAACCTACTTCGGGAAAAAATCTGCCTCGTCAATTATGTATTGAAAGATACATGATCGTCTAAGCGTGTATTACGCATGGTACATAACTGATGAATATAGGAATCAACACATAGTGTTTTTTGTTGGTCTCAAGATCACATTCAGGTGTGAAACGGACAATTACAATACACTATTGACTCCTATGTACACACTGTCTATATCGCTATCTCTCTATATATATATGTGACTGTGTAAATTGATAAAACCTGCAGATTTTTCATTCCAATAAGAATCAGATTTCAGCCTCCAATATTCATGAATATTTAAGAAAGTCAAGGTTTGAAGTGGCTACAATAATGACTTAAGACCAAAGTTTTATATTTGATCTCAGATAAGTAAATGTCACAAAATCCTAAAATTATCCTCAAACACAAAAATAAGCATTACTGCAAATACACTGCAGCAATAAGTGTAAATAGTTCTCAAATTATTATTTCTGCTTTTCATCTTCCTCAGAAATGTGAAGATACATTTTTCCTTAGCCAACATGTTCTCCAAACAATGAACAAATGCCTTCAGATCAAGTCAACAAGTTCAGTATATAATTGAACAAGATTCCTTGAACCTGAAATCAGTTGAGAGGCAAAGAGAAAATATGAAGTAATTTTCTTATCATTTATTTGAGGAGAATTACTATCTTAAATTTCCATTTGAAGCTAAATATCAGGTTTTATTGCCAAATCAACTTTGGCATATCTGACTAAACTCAGATTGTCACCATTAAAAATAGGAAAAAAAATTTAAGAGTCTCCAAGACTGGCCAGAAGCTGCAACTGCAGAGATCAAGCTTTCATACATTGTGACGACAAAAAACCCAACAAAGTATGGTGGTATTAGGAAATATTTCTTAAGTACTCTGTATTAGTAACAAAGATTCTTCAGCCCCCAAATCATGCCTAACACCATGTTTATTGTTTGATAAGGGATTTGTTGGACTCAGCTATTTTTTAAGTCACTAGTATTAATTTATTAAAACAGGCTTACACAAAAATAAAAGATTCTATTAACTGTTATAAATTTCTAAAGATTAAAATTAATTATTTAAAGAATCTTTTCTACCTTGGTATCTATGATTCTTTCTGTACAGAACTTTTGAAAATTGGGAAAAAAAATGAAACTAAGTCAGTCAATATTTATGTAAAAATATGGAATAAAATGAAAGGAGAAATGCAGGTGACCGTCTCACCTTTCAGCCGCCGAGGCAATTTGATTCAGGTTCTCAGCTGTTTCTACAAAAGCAGATAATTGAAACGTATCACCAGATGAAAGTCATACGAACTGAGATAGTTAAGTATTTAGAGTTAAATGGTTTTCGATAATTTTAATGAGTGTTTTTAATGAGCTTCTTCCATGTATTAATAATGACTTTCATTGTTTGATAAGTTTTAATGAATCATTCGATTGGAATGATTAGTGAATATATATATATATATATATATATATATATATATATATATAAGCAAGTGTAATAGTTTGGGGTGATGTATATAATGTATAAACAATACCAAAAATTGAGGTATATAGACTGCTGTGAGATTCTATTTTAATGAAGAAGATGTATTTTCATAGAAATATTTTTGCCCTTTTCAGATTTTATTTACTGTCTTCTTAAATTAGCAGGTCCGCAGAAAAGTATTTTTGGAATGAAGAAAAACCTGGTAAGGAAAATAAGATTACTGTTAGCTGGAATAGTGAGCAGGAAGAGAATTAAAACCACCAAGAAAACATTATTATAGACAGATTTACTTTGACTAGTATCCTTAACTTGGTAATTATAGTCACAATGTTTCATCCAGTGTAGCCTCTAACATTCATCAGGTGTCTATTGTAGATAGTAACATTTCTGGGAATTTTAAACTGAACCCATTCAATCTGTATAGGTAAATTGTTCAATCTCCGTTTTTTTTTGTTTTTTTTTAACTATTTTATCCCAAGCAAGGAAATAATGTTACTAAGATGCAAGGGGTTACTGGAGATGAAAAGACTTTAGAAGGAACCTGAAATAGAATCCTAAACAGGAAACAAGGGATAAGCCTCTGCTCCTGTTCAAAAATAGTCAAGGAGTGCTTTAAGTACTGGAAAGTTACCAACTATGGCAGACACTTATGGAAAGTCAAAGGATACAATAACCAAAATGTTGTGACTATAGCAGCCAAGATGAGGTCACTAGTCTGAGTAAGTCTGTGTAAAATAATGATAATTCCTCATCTCAAAAATTCAGACAAAGAATTAAAAATTAATTTAAAAAGAAGTCATGAATAAAAATTTGGTATAAATCATATTTGAAAATGAGGAAAAAATAACACAAATTAGAAAGAGAAAGAAAAAGGAAAGACAGAGAGTGTGAGAGAGAAACATTGTAAGAGAAGAGAGAGGGAGAGATTATTTGAAAAAAAATAAAGTTAAATATTTCATTCCTTTGCCTTTAGCTGAAAGAAAGACAATTATTTTCATGAGAACTCATTCATTTACAATTCTTTTAAGCCTAGAAAACATAATCAAGAAAAAATACACATCTGAAGAAATATTTTGAATGTAAAGATAAAAATATAATAACAGAAATTTTTCTTTTTTTTTTTTTTCAGAAGTATGCATCATATTTTATTTTCTTTCATCAGTGAATCATCTGCACTGACTTACCAACAGTCTTGGCTGTTGACCATGAGTGATTTTATAAACATTCCGTAAAATATTGAATCTATTATCAGCAGAAAAGTTTCATTATAAGATCTATTCGGGAAAACCTAAATAGCAAATTTTACTGCTTTTCCATTTGCTTGACAATATATCTAATAGATATGTGGCTGGTATAATGGTTATTGGTACAATAAATGGAATTAGCGAGCAGAGTTCAAATCTAACTGAACCTCTTTGCATTCATGTTCTTGGGAAAGTTATGAATTTCTCTCTTCACTTTTTAGTCATGGCTGAAATAGTAATGTAGATTAAGCCCTTATAAGGACCACCGGTCAAAGAGGATAACTCAAAACCAACATAAAAGAAGGATAAGCTATGTAATGCTGTTCTAGATAAAACCCACTGCTGTTGCAAGTCATGGCAAGAGTGTGCCTGGGGTGGCCTATCCTCTGCAATACAAAAATTATTCATCTCACTACCATGAAAATGATGTAAACTAATTTTAGTATGCAAATTGTTGTAGCATACCTAAGGACAATAATAGGTATGCCCCCATTCACATAAATACAGTAGTGAATACTGTATGTTGGTCTGCAGTTGGAGATTCATTGTGAAATTCACTTGACTCACTTATAGCAGTTGACCACTTCTTCTATACACTGCTTTCAAATTTTATATGTGTTGTTCTTGTCCTAAGTATGATCGTTCATTACCAACCTTGATGCAATTATTCCATTCAGTAACCTTCCCTAGGTTACAACACAAATTCTTACTTGCAAACATCTTGACTTAAAGACCAGTCTACATCTCTAAACAGTGTGGAGACATTCCTGTATGTAGTGCCTCAAACATCAAAGAATTCAACAAACACTGGTACATACAGTTTTATGTTTGGAGTTGTTTATTTTTGAACAGGTGTTTAAGAAAATAATTTTCTCTCAAATATTTTATTTGTATTTGAATCTATTCTTAACACCATCTATTTGTTCTAATTTATTTTAATAAATCAAGAAGAGATATAGAAGTTTTAAAAGAAAAAGGATGTCATTTTAATTTGCATGTTATTTTTTTTTTTATAGAAGTTGAATTATGAAGTAAATAGAATTCAAAATAGTGCTTAAAATTTGAACAACACATGAAGAGAGCGAGGGAGAAAATTAGTATACTAAACTGTCAGAGAGTTAGATTCTCTGTCCTTTGAAGTTAGTATTTTTAAAAAAGTCCAAATTAATATATTTTAATGGAATTTCCATCTGAATCTGTCAATATTAAATATTAACTGAAAACTGAAAAGGGAATACTTTCATTAAAATTATGATATTTTTTAAAATTATGAGATATTTTGGATTGAGATTTGAGAGTTTGAATATGTTTATAAACAATACTAAATTAATTAATGAAATCACATTCTTAATAAATTAATTATTTCTATCTTTTTTATACAGTCACTTCCAAAGAGTTTCTGTCTGTATTTACCAGATACTTTAAATTCTCTTTTACTAATCACTGAATTATTCAATCAATAAGTCAAGAATGATACATTTTTAAAAACTTATATGTCAGAATAGATCTCAAAATATTTTACTTTTTTTTCTTTTTTTTTGGGTAACATTTTCAAAATTTTTGTTCCTGTAAATTGTTAACATAATTTTTGGTAGAAGCTTTCAAAGGGACAATTTACTTTTCTAAAAAACTGAATTCAGTCATACTTTGATTTTATAAACAAATGTTGGGAAATTTTCTAAATAACTGCTGAATGTGGTTTAATGTACTAGAAATTAAAGATTCTTATATATTTGTACCTTTCTAATCACTTTTAGCAACTTCTCTGGTCTGATATGTTTGGGATCTGCTCTGATTAATTGGCAGATCTGTCATTATAGTTTTTCCAATTAAATTTCAAACCATAATTTAGCAGTTTGTAAACTGACCTGTTAAACTGCATGTAGAAAAACTGCTGTTCATAAAGACCATGCTTAATCTGAAGATAACTGAACATGAAAACCCAACTGACCTCATAATCTGAAGACATTGATGATGCTGATGTACTTCTGAACTGAGATTACCTTCATTTTTTTGCTTTTACTTTAAATGAAACAATGCAAAAAATTTTTTAGAAGCATTAATTTTGGTATTATTTCCCATTTCAATCTCTGTTATGCTTTTGATAATACAACAAAATATAGAATGAGCTAACAAGTTTAGGGGTATGGTATTTGTTTATATAAGTGTCTACCTTTGGAGTCAATTTCTACTCTCCTGTATATTGATGAACCACATAAATGATCTTAAGGTTGCCAGATTAAAAAAGGTACAGCCTATATTTAAATAAGTAGAACTGAATAATATGACTTGATTAAGTTGAAAAATTAGTAATAATAGATTTAGCCAGGTAAAATGGTGAAATCTTGGGATTTGATTTTTGTCCAATATTTAAAATAATGAAAAAGATGAAGAGCCTAGAAACCATCATGGCTCACCACTGACTTCAATGGGTTGGCCACCTTGCCTGAATGCCAGACATCCGCCTACTCAAACAAATCCTCTTCTCAGCAAGAGACCATGTGGATCCTCATGTTGTTAATTCAAGGATCAGCTCAAAAATACATAGCTGAGGACAGAAATTGATCCAGTCAATTGGGAGATGGAAGCTGCAGAAAGAACCAATTGGAGAAGAGCAGACCATGAAAAAAACAAACCTTCTTTGAAAACAGCAGAAAAGAGTCCAAAGAAAAACCAGAATTCTCCATCCCCTGAGCCCTTCTACTATAACATGTGGTGATTGCAGACATTTCTTCAGATCTAACATAGGACTCATTTCACACAGAGGAAATGTTGATGAGTACCCCAATACTTGGCAACCAGTTCTAACAACAACAAAAATAAAAAAAAAACTATCATTCCCTCACTCTGACTTTGTCTTCATTGATTCTTTTAACTTTTGTCATACATTTATATTTTATTATTATATTTGGTCATTCATATTTGATATGCAGTTTGGCTCCCCATATCAATATTGCTCAAATAATATAAAATTAATATTATTGATTCAAGGCAATATACACTATGCCAGATTTTATTATGCAAGTCAACGTTTTCTTAATAAAATTGAAACTAATCAACTGTTGTTGGTAAAATTTTCAAGAGATACTTATATGATAATATATCATATGAAGTTAATTTTAAAATATCTGGGTTTTATTAGAAAATTAAGTGGTGTTAATTATATTGAAAACACACACACACATATAATAAAAAAGGAAAAGCCAACATACAATAACATTAACTATGAACATGGCTACAATGTGCTGAACGTGTTTGGAAAAGAAAACATTCCTATATCTTCAGATATTTACATAAAAAACCCACACATTTAGTTAAAAATAATAAAAAAAATTCTCCTTGATAATGGTTAAAAGAATAGCTGAATGCACTCAGATATGCAGAACTTTTGGGCAGTTTGCATTTAGAAAAGAAAACACCTGTCTGAACACAAGAAAAATTAAATAAAAAGCTTAATCGCAGTACCTTGCCAGTCATCTTTAAGGAAACATGATGACTGATGTCTAAATACACGAATTTATATATATATATATATATATATATATATATATAATAGAGTTTTTATTTATTAATCCAACAGATTTTTATTACTTTAAACATTATTTTTCATGGATACCCTTATTTGAGTAGATGTTCTATTTATTTATTAAACAGTATATTCATTTATTATTGCCTACTGGTCTGAATATTCAAGAAATTTTATTAAAGCAAAAATTGTACTGTCCAGCAGGATTTAAATCTATATCTCCCTTTGCAGGAGAAACCATCATTAGAGCCAATGAGTTTTAGATTGCCTCAGCCATGAAGAGCTTTGCCAATCAAGCAAGGTAGAATAATGCCTTATAAGTGTAATTCCTCTCATCCCAGATTCTTGAAAGTTCATATTTGCTCAGTTTCATATCTGAATGTAAATAAAGCAATTTTTAGAGAAGTAATGGATTTCTTATTTATTTATCCTACAGATTTTCATCACTTTAAAAAACAAGAGATACAGGTTCAAATCCTACCAGAGGGCATATCTTTATCTTTTATAAGATTTCTCAAATATTCAGGCTGGTAGACAAAAATAAATAAATATAAAGTGTAAAAAATAAATGGAGAATCTTCTCAAATATGGGTGTCCACTAAGAATAATTTTTAAAGTGATTATATATATATATATATATATATATATATATATATATATTTCAGATATATAAAGGTTGCCAAAGATCAGTGGTTTCCAAATGATGCAGCACACCTCATATATATGGTAGATGAACATAGCAGGTGAGGCAGAATGATTGAAAACCAATCAAAGATTTAGAGCTTCAAAAAACAGCTTCAAAAAATTCATATGCCAGAAATAACCATGATTTAAAAATTTAAAATATTATTATAGATTACTTGTAATTGCATGCATGAATCCCTGTATAAATAGTTATAAATAATTATTGACCAATTTTATCATTGTAATATTTTTGCATTATATCAAGTATTAAGAATATAGTAAATAGGGTCCACAAATTGGAGGAGAGGGTTATCATTGATAATGCTCTGACTTTGAATCTGTGGTTATCTCCCTTTAACCCTTTTTCTTGGACCTTCTTTTCTGTAGGGCTGCTTGTGCCTTTTCACTGGAACTTCCCTTCATGAGGCATGAGCAAATTTTAATTCCGAAATGCAACCCAGAGAAAAAAGTTTGAGAACCACTGCCATAGATGATAAGAAATATATAACCTCAAAAGTAAAATAAAAAAAGTTAGATAAAGTTATTGAATATTGAAAAAGTTTGATTGATATCAGAAAACAATCAGAAAAGAAATTGAAAACACTGGCAAGAACAAACAAAAAATAGAAGAGATTTGAGAAAAATGAAAAAAGAAAATGTGAACTGACCAGCAAAGAAATATTTGAAGAGATAGATATCGCAAACATAAGAAAGTTTAGAAAGAATGGAGAATACTAATAACATTCATTAAAGTCAAGAACACAATCAAACAAATCTGTAAGTTGGTCAATAGATGTCTTGATTCTGTAAGAGTCCATTACTTCCACTTTTTCACAAATAACCTGGGGTAAGGTATTAATCTATCTCTTATCTTTCAAGCTATGAGCTAGATAGCAGGAGGACTGGGCTCTTTAGCCTTGGTTAGCAACCAGTCTAGGAGAAGGACAACTGAATTCAAAACTAGTTGCTGGGATAATAGGTAGATAGAAGCTCTTCTGTTTTCATTAGCAATCTCTCTAGAGATGGTGACTCAATAAAAATGCATATCCCCCAGCAGCCTGGGCCACTCATGGAGATGTGTCAGCTTAGAAAAATGTACAATGGCTGAAATTCATGTCATGTGAATAGCAGAATCTGCAACAGGCAGAGATAGCATGAAAACTTGTTCCTCAACTGTAAATTTTATTGATCAATGTATAATTGCATTTGACTGATCTGATGATTGTGTAAGGTTTTTCATGGAAATAGTCAGCCAACATAATTTAGAACCTATGGCATGCATGCCACATGTGGCATGCCAAACAGATTCCAATGGCATGTAGCCGCAAACGACATCATGAAGTATGAACCAATAACTACTACAACACAAAGAAGATATTTAGCTGTTTCAAAACTACTCACTCGTTGGACTCCCATTAATCATAAAAACTTAGAAAAACTTTTGAAAACAGTTTATTTCTATTAATATGGTTTACATATTATTGTATATATTACTATATAAAATATATTATAGAACAGGCTTGTATAAAAAAAATACATATGCTGTTGGCACATTGAATGATTTTAAAACCTTAATTCAGCACATAGTCAGCAAAAGGTTGCTGACCTCTGATTTAGAAGACTATTTTAGAAAGGTCAAGTGATGTATTGGCTTAATTAGGCAGTAAATTTATAGGTCCCTTCAAAATTTTTATTACCTCAAACATTATTTTAGTGGATACCCATATTTGAATAGATTATGATTTCATTTTAAACAATATTTATTTTATCTACTAGCCTGCACACTTGAAAAAATTGCATTAAAAAATATAATCCATTAACTTTTTAGAAATTGCTTTGTTTAAGTTTTGGATACAAAACTGGGCAAATATGTCTTTCAAGAAAATGTGAATGAGCCAGTGTGCTTTAAAAGCAAATAAAACCTTGTTTGATTGTGAATCTCTGGATCAAACAGTGGTTTCTTTTTCAAAGAGACACATAGGTTCAAATCCTGCAGGAGGGCACATTATCTTTAATAATTTATTTGGTATGCAGATAAATAATGTTGAAAATAAAATGGAGTGTTTACTCAAATAATGTTTGAAGTAATAAATATGTTGGATTAAAAATAAATTCCATTAATTCTTCAGAATTTGATTTTAATTTAAATGCAGAGAATGATCATAAGTTCTTGAACACATCATTTTATTTTGCATAAGTACGAAGCTAGAAGAATTGAGGAACTTCATGGATTGTCTTTCTAATGTATATTCATGAAAGACAATTCTCTTTCACATCCTGCAAAGCTGGCTGTTGCCCACCTTGCCAAAAAAGTCTTCAAAAACATAAATTAATGGAATGCCCTCACCTCCCTGGTTCCTCCAGATATTATCCCAATAGAAAATGAATGGTCTATAAATAAAAACAGCTCCAAGTAATGGCAGAGTAGAAAGAACAGAAAAGTTAAGAAAATCAATGAATGAAAGACTTATAAATGTTATGGAATGTCAAGGAATATATATTAACATGTAAAATAATAATTATTTCAGGTATATGGGATACTTATTGTTTTTGTCAATTTTAAATATGAGGCAAGTATATAACTTTTCTTATGGCACAAAACAGTTTTTAATCAGTTCTTTATAAACATACTCATACCCATTCTCAATACACACCAAAAATATTTAAATAATAAAAACATAAATATAAAGGTTTTCCTTCTTGTTCCTTAGTTATTCATTTTGCTGAGTTTTAATTGATATTTTTAATTCATCCTGTTAGAACTATAAAAAACACAGGTTATCTCCCTTTGGTAGATAACTGCAACTGATAATAGTTTGGACCCATCTATCTGGTAATAATGAGTATGACCCAAAATTATGTGCAAGACAGATTTTAGGTGCCAAGGCAATCACAAGTGAGAGAGATATGTTTTCAGCTTACTCCAAGAACAGGCAATGTTGGCCATGGGCAAACCTGAATTGGATGAGGACATCACAGTACACATAAGTGGTTCATCTATTTGAAACAGATGCATGTTTTCAGTATTGTCTTCAATGCCTTGACTTTTAACTGTTAAAAGAATACGTTTTTAGCAATCATCTATTCACTTCTCATTATGTAATGTATTTCTCATATAAAGTACATTTTTACAATATTCACTCATTTTACTCATCAAGCCATGACTCAAGCTGGGGAGTCATTAAATTACCTACAGAACATGGAAAAAAAACAACAAAAAGCACCAACATTTAATTTACTAATATAAAACACTTTTATTATCAGGTGACTCTGTGAGAAATAGAAATTTCTTGCATCACGAAATAAATCATCCTTAGAAACATCTCCACACTGCCCCACAAAATTATACTCATTTCCAAATAAAATTTTAAAATAATATTTTTAATAATAAAAACAATTTAAATATAAGTTTTTCCTACTTGTTTCTTATTTAATCATATTTACAGCTGTCATAAATAATTTGTCAGGTTTAATGACAATACCAGTGCATTAGGCATCCCCATAAGGAGTAGAGCTGAGAGGCTTTGGACAACTTTTCCATGGTATTGCCAATAAACCCACTTGAAACCTTGACTTTGTGTCAAATTTGATACTGACGTCAGTGCACTGAAAAATAGATACTATTACTGTATATTTCCTTGGTAATGTTTAGAATACATTTTTTCTTAAGAATTAACAATAAAAATGTTAAACTTGTTCTTGTAAATAAATAGATAAATATTTTTATCGATAATTCTCAAAAAAAAAGGATAAATTCTAAATTGTGAATTTATATGATGAGTTCAAATGAAAAGAAATGCTCAAAAAATACATTTATTTGTTTATTTAAATTTTCTTGTTCTCTTCTTCAGAGATTTTTCTAAATTTTTCTAAATTTATATGTTTGTTTTCATAGTTATTTTTTATAATATGATAAATAATAAATTTTGAATTTTAGTTGGTTCATGTATTTTTATAAACTTGTAAATATAAAATTATTATTGTAAATAAACAATCTGATAAAATAAATAGGGTTTAATAATTTTGCTGTCAATTCTTGAGAAAAAAAGATAATACATAAATCAAGTTTTATATGTTAAGACTTTATTAAAATTCTAAAAATAGATTTTTAAAAATAAAAATTGCCAAGAGAGTATACAATAATAATAGTGTCAAAAGAAAAACTCTCTTTTTGACATAACATATTTTTACAAGTATGTATGTTAAACTTTGCCAATAATTTTATATTGTGGATTAATTATGTTCATCAGTTTGCTTCTTCAAATGTTTCTTCTGGATACTTGGAAATAATGAGAATTTTTTTTTTTTTTATCTAAGAATGGGTTTTTTTTACAAAGAATTTATTCTAAGAAAATATTGTGACAAATAAGAAAGAAAATTAGAATTAAACTCATCATAGGATTTAACGTAAAATGATTAACATTAATTTTGAAAGATTTTTTCTCATAATACACACATACCCAAGCATTATCTTGTCCCACTCAGACACTTTTTTCCAAAGAACTGCTACTTTGTAGAACTGACTCCCACATGGATGTTTCCCTGAACACTACAAACTTGACCTCTCCAAGTCAAGGGTAATTCCACCATATCCTCTTAAACATCACTTCCTACAGCCTCTTCTTTCATTCATGATACACTTTTGAAATTAAGCTTCTATCTTGAGTGACTCTTGAGCCTTGTACTTGGTGAATTTTAGTATTATAAAATTAGCTAACTCTGAGGATTAAAGATTAAATTAGCAAACATTTTTGTAATTTAAATCCTTGTTGAGGGTTCCTAAAACTTCTCCATGACTTTGCCTTTGCTTACTCACCAAATTTTTCTCTCTCTCATATATATATATATATATATATATATATATATAATATATATATATATATATATATGTGTGTGTGTGTATAAAATATATGCATAATGAATTATCTGGATATATCAATAGTATTTTTATTTTTACAGACCTTTACACTAAAGCTTATTTCATATAGACACCTACAGACTCCACTATAATTTCATTATTATTTCTACTTTTCCTGATTTTCTGGTTGATACAATCTTTTATCAAGTCTTTTACCTAAAACATATGGTAAAAGGAGTTTTTTCTTAGAAAGCTATTACAATGAGAATATTACATCAGAAGAGTTTTCCCGAATAGTGGTACTCATTAGTAGAATCTTTTGTATCTCAAATAGTGATAGGTATCCTTGGATTTATTTAATGAGTGTATCATTACTCTTTTTAATTGTTCCTAGTGCTCTTATAGAAGTTTATATATCTGGGAAGTGTTTTAACAAAGGATGGAAAATGTGATGCCAAAAATTTGAATGCACAATGGATTAGCAAAAGACACATTCCAAGAGTTAAGCAAAGTACTTAGAAACAGAAAATGTCATTGGAAACATAGAAAAGAGTGCTGGATTGTTATGTAATATCAATCCTCTTATATGGCAGTGAATGTTGGACAATTTTCTTACAGATGAAGAGAAAACAGGAAGCAACAGAAATGTGGTTCTACAAAAGGATACTGAGAATTACATGGACAGAGTGCACAACCCACAAAGAAGCCTTGAGGAAAATAAAAACAAAAGGGACATTATTTATTACTTGGACACAAAATGAGGGCTTGGAGAATTTGACACTTACATTGTATATGGAGAGCAAGAAGAACACAAAGAAGGTCATGAGTCAACAAAGTAATGAGCTTGTGTAAATGGATGGTGGGATGGGGAGCAGGAGTTGCAGCAAAGGGACACACGTCACTAAGGTCTACAAGAGACAGGAGGTTATGGAGTGCTGTGATTTCACACATCTTGAACAATCACAGCACATAAAAAGTGATAAGATTAGTATAAAAATTCAGGCATTGAATATTGCTGCCATATCTGGTCTGGTGCTCCAGCTATATATCTCAAGATTCTCAACAAAATGCCAAGAGTGATCTGTAATGTTATTGGTCCTAACCTGGCATCTCAACTTCAGTCACTTTCTCACTACCATGATACAACTTTCCTTCTGTCTTTTCTATAAATATTTTCATGGTAATATCTAATCATATCTCCTTGCTACCTCAACTGCATGAATAAGTATACTACTAAATTGGTTACTAGGCAACTCTCATTATTTTACTAATGAAATAGCTAGATGTAACCATATGTACTGTTCTAATAGATTCTTTTCTTGCCTTTCTCTCCTATAGAACTCTCTTCTAATTTCTTGCTTCCCTGTCACCTAATTTATCACCTATTCCAGTATCTCTTTGTATCTTTATAGCATTATTGCTTTGTTTGGGGTGAAATGATATTTAAAAAAAAGATTTGTACAGATGAGAAAAATCTTTACAATCATAAAAAAATTATCAACAAATCTTGTTAGACTTTCATAGCAAAGCATAAAAACTGGATTTGGGTATACACAGGCATCTTGATCCTTGTCAATTACATCGAACAGATGGTTGGGAATTGACACTAGCACAATATCAGACATAGGTATATGATGTAAATAATGTGATATGTCATATTAGTAGGAACTGAGTTTGTTTTTTTTAACCATTTCACCCCAAGCAAGGTGGGAATGCTACTAGTACACAGGGGGTTACAGAGAATGAGAGAAAAGACTGTGTATCAGGAGGGGATTGAGGAAAGGATAAAAGTTGAATGGGATTCAAGATGACAGAAAATGGCAATTGACATTACATTTAAATTTTTGAAGATTGTAGTTTTGAGGGAAATGGAAAGGAAGTGCAAGAAAATAAACTGTTGGAGTAGAAGTGGTGGTTATATTTAATTAATTCAACAGTAAATGGTTGGGACCTAGATGCCAATCTAGTAGCATGCTTAAATTCATGTAGTTGGGGCACCAGGAAAAAGCTCATCAGAGCAGTTGCCATGAAAATATTTGTAGAAAAGTCAGAGGGAAGACATATCATGTCTGTGAGAAAGTGACTGAAGTCAAGATGCCAAGTCAGGATCAATTACACTGCAGATTATTCTTTGGATTTTTTCAAGAACCTCGAGATGAATAACAGGGGCACCAGATATGGCAACAGTATTCAATGCATGATTGAATGGTAAATTTGTAAATGTGTAAGATGGACTCTGATGAGAAAAACCTAACACAATACAATTAACCAACTTTCCTTGCAGTAGATGCAGCTATTGATTCAATGTAGTTATTTCACTTCAAGTCAGTTGAAAATATGAAGCCAAGAAGGTGCAGTGAGATGCTCTTCACTTATTGAGCATCAGTCATACTGATGGTAGGCAGGGAAGTTTCTCTATGGTTGTTAAATGAGAGCAGTTTAGTTTTGGAGGCTTTAAAATTTACAAGCCATTTCCTGCTCCAGTTAACTTTTCAAGAGCAGCAGTCAGGTTAACTTTTTCAAGAGCAGCAGTCAGGTTAACTTTGTAAGCTCTGATGGATTTGCTATTGAGAGAGGAGTAAATAGTAGTGTCATCTGCATAAATGCTTACATGAAAATTGATGACATCATGAAGATTAGCATAGGGCCCAGGGATAGATCCTTGGGGGACACCCAGATTCATGGGAAAGGATCTGGTAGTGAGCCTGTTAGGAATGAGCTTCATTTCACAATTTTATAGAATGGTTGGATTAAATCAAACAATTGTCTTGTAATACCATCTTGTAAAATAAAAGTGACAGCAGGATAAATGTATAAGATTCCAAGAACAGTAATTCAAAGGGTTTTAAGACACCATTGCCCTAGGTAGTCAGCATATTAAAAAGTTGAATCCTTTCAGCATTGACCTTGCAGCATAATTTGACTAAAAAGGGTTACAGATGTGTGATGAAGTGATATGTCTTTTATATATACAGTCAAATATGTGGTTGAATAAAATCTATACACATAACTTGAGGCTTGAATGCATATTATGATTATTTATCTTTTGACAATAAAATGCATATAAAGTGATTATTAAGCCTTCCTATGAAGAGAAACACACACACATAGACATGGACACAAGGGGATCCACGGATGAGGGAAGGAGAAGAGATGCTTTGTTTTAGTTCTTCAAGTCACAGGGTATCTTTAAAATAAGTAAGGCACTACAACAACATTATTGAAATAAAGAAACTTCATCCTTTATTCAATCTCTTTTTTTTTCTTTTTCTCTTTCTGTTCTATATTTGAATAAAGTGAGAAAATCACAATGATAAAAATTAATTTTTCTAAATCCTTCTATTAAAACTAAGGTCCTAGATCCTTGAAAAAACTTGTATTGTTATATTGACATGTTTACACAAAAACATATTTTCTTACAATATGCTTAAATAAATCCAAAGAGTTCATTGGCTAAAAATTAATATTTGTATCAATATGGATAAAATGCTAAACAGAATATTGTATGAAATAATATTATTTCTTACAATTTCAAACAATTTATGCAAATAATGAAGTAATTCCCTGAAATATATTTGTAGTTAACTGATAGGTGTAATTTTTAATCACATTTTAAGTATGAGTTAAATTTTCATTGTTTATCAGGTTGGAACAAAAGTTCTGTCCAATTTTTGAGGTGAAAATTTTGACCAAAATTTATTAAAGTATTGTTTCTTGATGTTGTTTAGTAATATTACAATGAGTAATTTATGTCTTTTTCTTTCAGATTATAAAAATATTCATCATTTGAAAGCAGCTTTGGACAGACAACATCCATACATGGTCAAAAGAAAGTGAATAATCCTGCATGTATATATATTTATGTGTAATAGTAAAATGATAGTTGGCCATGACTATAAGTTTCATACTCGTCAGACACAGTTTCTGCTATGATGGGCTTTTAACTTCTCTTGGATATTACAAGATATTGTATAACACCATATGAAAATAATATTTTGCTCTCATATTTAGGTATGAATCATTATTTTTGGTGTGTCAACGTAACAGTTGTTTGGGTGTAATTTGCTTTTTTTAAAATATTTTATATAAGGATTTCAAAATAAAATCAATCATCGGGTCAGGCAGAGATCTTTGATTTGTTAGGTCAAAAAATAGAATGTATGTAATTTGAGATTCTTTATATAGGACAGATCTAGAATATGATGGAGTATATTTTTCTGCATATTCTGCCACATTTTTTATTAGTTTGATTAAATTTGTTATTAAATATACAAACTAAAGACAATGTGTTCATAGCCTTTGTGGGAACAATGGAATTATATTCAACAAGAATACAAACTAAATATATAAAGATCAAGAGACTTATGTCTTCAGTGTAATGATATATGAAATTTAAAGACAGGTAATAATATAGATAAAAAAAGATCACATATATATTCAGATGTGCTTATGCTTGCACAGATATATATATAGTTCTAGTCACCTGAAGATCATGAGAATATGAAACTTGAGTAGCAACTTCAGCTGTCTTTCAGTGAGTGTTAATGTGAAGCATTTTTTGCTCTGTCCAGATAGTTTAGTTGTTGAGCACTTTAATGTTTTGCATAGGTAGGTGATTGGTCTTGGTCTTTTTTTCTATTTTTCTTTCCTTGTAGGTCTTTTAGCAAGTTGTCTGTTGATCACACCAATATCTGTTTTTTTTAAATATATATATATATATATATATATATATATATATATATATATATATATATATATATTTGGGTGTTAGTAGGATTTAAAATAGTATCCTAACAAGAGTGGAGATAATGAGAGAAAGGGGAAATGCTTTTTACACACAATGCATTTCTCCTATGTGTGGTATGTAGGAGTCTTCAGGTCAAAATTAAAGACAAACCTGTGAGTAAGGAAAGCACATTAGAATTTTTGAGGAAAAGGTAATAAATAGCCTAATTATATCTAACAACCAGGAAGTACCTTTTCTTTTTTTATTTTGAAGCCATTAAAATCAACTAGATTTGAAATGAGCCCACCTTGAGTAAATCTGTTTGTTTCTCTATTATAAGTTTGTACAGCACATTATGCTACTATTGTTTTTGTGATGTTCAGTGTATAAGCCCAGTCTGAAGTTCATCATGGAGAATTGTGAGATCAGTGTACTTTCAATGCATTTTTTCATTTTTTTAGTTCTTTTCTCTTCTAATCAGACTGGCATTTATTAGGTTGAAAATGGACTCTCCCATCGGCTTCAACATATGAGATATGATTATAATGGTGAAAGTTTGTGCAAAACCAACCACACTTTTTGGAAGAACTGAATACAGTGAACTGATGCACAATTTGCTAAAATGTCCCCAAACAGCACTCATCAGGTTTTGAATTTAGCGTTTTTCTTCTCCTAGACTAGTTGTCAGCCCAAGGGTAGAGAGCCTAGTCTATCCTACTATCTAAGTCATAGCTGGAGAGAGGACAGATGGGTTCATACTTTTTCCAAGGATGTTTATGTTAACACATTTGTAAACAAAAGTTAATTCTCAGTCATATATATTATTTTTGCAAGATTTTTAAAACTGAGAATTAACTTTTGTTTACAAATGTGTTAAAATGGCGATTTTTATCAATTTTACAGAAAAACAAAATCGATTCTGATCAATATAATTTCTGTTTGAAATACACCACAAAGTATTTTCCTTACTGGAAATAGTAAATTTTAAATCCTTTAGCTTTCAATCAAAGCTAAAATGAAAGCTTTATGAAAGCTTTTTCATTTTTTAAAAATTCATTTTAAACTTTACATATACCGATTAGTGGAGGTACCTATTTTTACATAAACATCCTTGGACATCCACATACCTGCATATATGAAATGGTGCTGGGGCACCTCGAGGTGGTGTAATGGTTAGCACGCTTGTCTCACTAAAACAATTACGAATGAGTAGTGAGTTCGATCCTCACTGGGTGCCCCTTACTTTCAGCCTTGTGCCACATCCAAGCTACACTTGGAAAATCACTATATAAAAAGGTGCTGAAAAGTTCTTGATCTGCAGCTAGCTTCCCAAAAATCTGATCAAATGACCAAACATCATATTTTATCTTGGAATCCCTTCTTGGTCAGATAAAGAAATTGTCAAAACTTCCCCATTTTGATGATTGGTTGCTTGCTTTTGTGACACATTAAGTCATTTAATGTTGAATTTTGTATGGGACACCCAGTGAGGATCAAACTCACTTCTCAGTAGTAATAAGTCAAACAGACTAGCCTCAACAACCATTATCCCATATAAGTGAAATATATATAAATATATATAATGTAATAGAGACAGTCAGCATCAAAATAGATGCATGGTCTTATATATAATGTTAAGTAAAGACCATACAAGGATGAATATTAATTGATCATTGCTCAAAGTAAACACATGTTTCTGTCAACATGCTAACTTTAAAGCTCTTAATGATAGTTCAATAATAAATATCCCTAATTAACAACATGGGATTAAAAAGGTGTTTGGAGTAAGATAGGGGAAGCTAATCAAGTGAGACATGATGATGAAAAAAAAACAGGGAGCAAAGCTTTAGATTATCTAAAGTCAATGTTAATCCCTTGTCCTCTTTTTACAATATGGAGTGTTAATCTCTTAAATTTCACTTCAAACTGTAATGATAATCACATATATAAGTGATACATAGGTATATAATATGAGATCTATATTATAGTCTTAAAATGTTTTAATTTCTTAGATGAAACATTGTTATTATAAAAAATTTTTACTTGTTTTTCTTTTCATTTTACTTTTATTGCAATGCTCAAATTATCCTACATTTGATGGCCTTAAAATAAGAAGCATGGTTAAGAAATAAAGAAGCTTTAGATGAGATCTAAATCCACATCTAACTTTGGGGGCTTGTCTTACATGAATAGAACCTTATTTATTAGCCTACATAAGCTAACCAGCAGTCTTCATTCAGAATTTTAGTCATGTAAGATACATTCTTTATTATGTGATTTTTACTCCATTACTTTAAATAAAACAAATAAAAATAAGATGTAAAAAACCTATTAAATATAAATTAATAATGTTATATACATGCATGCTTGTGCATGACTGTGAACTTTTCTCTGTGCTACCTAGACTGGATGAATTTAAGTGCAGTACTAGATTGGCAGCAATTACAGTTGAAATGGATAACCTTAAGTTCTATGCTAATAGTTTCTTCTTCTCTCACACTTCTTGCTTGTGGAACTCTCTTCTGGTTTCTTGCTTCCCAATAAACTTTAATCTTCAAAAATTCAAATGCATTGTCAATTGTTATCTGCTTCCTTCTTTATTCTTGTCCTTTTAATGTTCTCTCTCCTTAGTAATATTTTTCTTCCTATTCTCTAACACTCAGTAACCCCTTGTGTCATAGTGGCTTTATTGCCTTACTTGGGGTGATATAATTAAAAATAAAAAGTACATACAGATAGTTATATAGTTTGCAACTGATTTAGGACTAAATCACTGTATGACAATATTCATCCATATTTATTTTCATTAGGCAGTAATTTTTCTTCCAAACAAGTTTTAATAAAAAGGATAGATATTCTATATCTATTGAATTTATTGTCTTTTCTAAATTGCAAATCATCATCATTTTTCACAAATTTGGGTGTTGCAGATGCAAAAAATTCTGAAATTTATGTTGGATGCATCTTTTCAACCCACGTGTTATTGTCAGGGGTATGAAAAAGTAAAGTGAAGGAAAGGAAAATCAAAAATTTTTTGTTTAGCATTGTTTTGAAAGTGTTGTTATATTTTGTTTGAATTGAATCCAACATATCAAAATGCAGAAAGTCATGGCAGCATCATGTAACAACAATGTGTATTCCTTATATGTAATGACACGTCATTTATATATATATATATATATATATATATATGGAAATTGTATGAAAAAGTGGAAAAAGTTTACTTGTGATGTGTTTCACCCTTCAAGACTTCATTAGACTAAATTTGTTATATTGGTATGATTACACATGCGCACAAGAGGTGCTGTGGATTTTAGATTTTTTTTTTATTTCACCAAATTCATTTAGAGTTTTTTCTTTTACTTTCCATCACTTTTGTTAGTAGATATCCCACACTTTGATAATAAAAGCTCTGCCAGAAATAGGGAAATGTTGTAAGAGCCAGGTTGCAAATTTACTGTTGATGACCTTACAATTAAGGCACTCTTTAGAACCTTTACATTGCAGTGAATTATTTCCTCCTTTGATCAGAGTAGCACTTTTTATGTCAAAATTGTGGTCAGACACATTACTAGACAACCAAACTTTACAGTCTCCCTAAAACCCACAAAACTGGTATCCTGATGCACCCCATCATCTGAGGAATAGACAGTGCCCCCATAAACTGACAAAAGCCGTAACAAAAATTCTAACCTCTCTCCTCAGAACAATCATTTCATCTCATATTAAGAACTCAGGCAACCTAGTTGAAAAATTAAGGGAAATGAACATGACTGCCAAATGCATGGCCAGTCTACATATATAATCCTTCTACACCAATGAACCAGTCGTAAAATGCCTAATTCACCTAAAAAAGCATCTAACACAATCAAAGATAAAGCTCTCTCTACCAACAGTTAAAATAGTAAAAATATGCTGTCTCATCACCAATCAATACTATTTAGATTTAATAATGATTGTGACAAAAAAAAAAAATGGATTAACAATGGAATTGTCTCTCAGTGGAGTGATGGCATGTATCTTCATAGAATTTCTTGAATCCAGTCCTTTCCAAAATACTTTACACAAAGAATCAAGATATTTCAGTTATACTGACAATACTCTACTTAGATATCCTTTTGAAACTGATTTACCTGACCTAGTAGATCAACTAAACAAAGTTGAACACAATGAAATTTAAATATGAAATGGAAGAACACAATTCCTTACCTTTCCTATATATCAAGCTATATGGCATTAACAACAATTCAAAACTCAGTGTCCACCAGAAATCAACCAACAAAAGTGACCTAATAAATTTCTTTTCCCATCATAATCATCAGATTCTACTTAATAGCACTCAGAATATACAGTCTGGATTATTTACAAGAGGAGAAGAAATACATTGAAAAAACTTTCAAACTTCTCCAATACCCTAATTATTTTATATTCAATGCAAAATAAAAGGTCCATAAAATATTCCAAAACAAAAATTGGCCCACCTGAATAACACAATGAATCAGAAAAAATATTATCCTACCAACTAACTCTATCACATCTACTATTGAAAAGAATATATCTAAACTCAACATAAAATTTGTTGCTACTACATCCAAAACAATAAAAGTCTTAGTCAATACTAAACAAAACAAGTTAAAACCTGAAGGAGTTTACTCCATCGCCTGTAATAATTGTCACAAAAAATACATAGGAGAAGCCACAAGGAATCTAAATAAAAGATTATATGAACATGAAAGGGACATTTTACAGAACAATACATCAAATGTGTTGGTTGCTCACTGTAACGAGACTGACCAAAATTTTGACATAAAAAGTGCTACTCTGATCAAAGGAGAAAATAATTCACTACAACGTGCCTTGTTAGCAAGGTCATCTACAGTAAATTTGTGTCTGAACTCTTACAAAATTTTACCATTCCTGGCAGATTTTCTGTTATCACAGTGTAGGATACCTCCTAACAAAAATGAGGGAAAGAAAAAGAAAAGGCTCTAAATGAATTTGGCTAGATAAAAAAAAAAATTCTAAAATCCCCAGCATCTCTTGTTCATGTGCATGTGTAACTGTATCAACATAAATATTTAATTATAAAAGTATATTTAATATGAAATATTAAAAAGATAGGTCCATAAAGAGAATCCAATGTATAGTATACAAAGGAATATGGTATACATCAAAGGAAAAACTTAACACATCATCAAAAATGTTCAACTAAACCAGGAAAATTGAAGAGTAAAGGATCAGAGAACCACAAGAAACCATGGTGTGCAGCATGGTGGTTGCATTGATTCAACAGAGGAGACATTCTCAGTTTATGACCAGCAGTGATTCACACATGATTTTGGAAATGCCAAAATGATTAGGATCATACAGTTCCCAAAGTGTATATCTGTGATGGCTATATTGACAAACACAATCAGATTTGCCACCAAAAGATTTATTAAGACTTCATAACTTTATCAGTACTCTTATTAGTGATGGAAACATAGATATAACAGCATTGGATACCCTTTGAAGACTTACATTGATAAACTCATACAAGATATTGGATGCAATATGGTTGAACTACTAACTAACATGGATAACCAGGAAGGATGATATTATAATGTCAATTGATTAACTGACTTGCTTTTTATGGCATATCAACTCTTTATAGGTTACAATTATTGATAAACCATTTGTAAGTTACAATGGGTTGATAAACTATAAAAAGCAAATCAATTAATCAATTGACTTCATAACATCATCCTTCCTGATTATTTAAAGCTGAAACATATTTTGAAAGAATAATTCTTTTTTGTGAGTAAATATTGCATAAACAATTTTTCTTTTTGAGAATAACAATGACTTTACCAGGTACAAGCCCTACTATTTAATTCATTACTCAAAGAAGGAGATGGGTTCATACCTTTCCCAATGGTATTTGCTTTTAAGTGAATGTAAAAAAAAAAACCTGACTGGAATTTGAACTCAACTCTCTGAGTTCTCATCCTGAGCTACCATCCATAAGACCACCTGCATATCCTGATATCAAGTTAAACTCAACCCGATGATGATTTTTATCTTTACAGCTCTTTACTCCAAAGCTTATATTATGTACACATCTATGACTCCACATTATGATAATTCTTAAACTGGTCCTATAAGCCATTAAAGTTGCTTGCAGAAATTAGGAAGTTAAAGGGAATTAAACAATATCAGACTATTATCATTATTATCAATACTATTCTGTTGCATTATTTGTTCTATAAAACCACATTTTTGTTGCCTCAAGTAACAAGGTAAAAGAAATGTGGTTCTACAGAAGGATGCTGAGAATACCATGAACTGAACATGTGAGTAACAAGTATATTTTAAGGAAGATGGAAATGAAAGGGACTCTTATACTTAGAATCTGAAAGAGAAAATTTAATTTTTTATTGCACATAATGAAAAAAGAGGGATTGGAGAATTTGACATTCATAGGATATATTGAAGGCAAGAGGAGCATAGAGGAAAGCAGTGAATAACCTACTGAGCTTGTGTAAATGGTTGGCAGAATGGGGATTAGGAGAGATAGCAAAATGACAAACCTTACTATGGACAGGAAGTTGTGGAGAGCTGTGATCTTCCACATTCTGAAGGGACATGACACTTTTTTTTTTTTAAGTATTTCACCCCAAGCAAGGCGAGAGTGCCACTAACATACAAGAAGATTTGTCCCTTGAAATAAAAACCAGAAATGAAAATCTGTTAAATGTTGATTATGATGCTTCAAATATTAAAGATAAACATGAAAATGATCATGAGCAGTTGAAAAACCTGAGAAGTGTAGCATCATGAGATACAATATGTAGAGTTGATTAAGGTAAAGAACTAGATGGAAAAATGATTGAAAATAATTTTGATATGCCCCAATAAATAAATGAAGGTAATGATGAATATTTACCATAATTCCCCATGTACAATATACACATAATATCCATAATACAGACCCATAAAATTTCATTTATTTATAAAATGTAGTTCTTCGGTGCCTTCATAAAAGCGCATTAACTGAAATGATATAGGTTGTTAGATATTCACAGTACTAAATCAAAAAATGTATACATCCGTATTAATTGAGGGTAAACTACCATAATTCCCCATGTATAATATGCCTTCATCCATAATAAGAACCCCTAAAATTGTGCTGAAAATTTGGGAAAATGCTTCTACTCATGCATAATATGCAACCCTTGTTTGGTAATCAAACCCTATAAATTGTACTTCTCCAATTACATTACAGCCAGCGTTTCGTACTCTTATTTAAAAAAATGGTTTTAAACATAGAATAATATTATTCGAATTTAGTTTTATGATAATACTTATTGTATTTTTATGGAAATTTTTGAAAGATTTTTTGTAGCTGTGCATAATACACACCTCCTGGTTTTACTTATTATTTTTTTAGAAAAAAATGTGTATTATACATGGGGAATTACGGTAATAATTTTTTTTGCTAAAGATGCTGAAAAAATTGTACCACTCCAGTAAGTACCTGACTCCACTTGCTATCCTCTATCTTAACATGAACCAAATGAAGCTGCAGAGTCTTCATTTTCCACTCTCAGTAGTCCAAAAGCATCTCTGCATCCATGAAAGAAAAAATGTCTACACTCACTGAAAACCTTTCTCAATCTCTATCATTCTCATGCTCATTCAGCTAATCAAAATTGAATTCCTTATTTTGTATTAGATCCCTATGGTCTACCTCAGGAAGTCGGAGCAATGATACACTTCCTCTAAAAAATAATGATCTGCTAAACTACTATTTAATGATAAGAGTAATGTTGCATTTTATAAATTAAATCTTGATTTTAAGTCTGATCAAAATATCTTGCCTTTTGAATAATACAGACTCCCAAGAGGATGCTTCCTCAATCACTATAATCTAAACCTCCTCAAGCCTAGGGTCATCCATTGTCTAGTATACATATTCTCATAATCTGCACTTCTAACTTTTCTATAATTTCACAGCATTTCAATTTAAGAACCTTAACATTTAACACCCTTGTGTGAGTTTTATTGTAGAGTTAAAAAATCAAAGGATGTGTTGATAGTGTAATGGTTATCAGTATGGAAAGTGGAATTAGGGAGATGAGTTCAAATTCTGGCCTAGTATATTGTGTTCACTGATGCCCTTGGGAAAGGATTGCATCTATCACTTCTACTCTTCAAATGCAGGTTAAATAAAAAGATTATACCAGGCCCTCTAGCCATGGACAGCTGCCAGTTTAAAAGATGAAATTCACCGAATTCAATGAACGCTATGTGACACTAGTCAATTATCTTTTTCAAAAAGTCATGACAATTCATAGATTATAAAGAAAAGGAATCTGTGAAACACCATGAACTCCTACATCATGAAGTTACATGGCATAAAAAATATCTCCCAAACCTTTCTTTTTAGGATGACATTCATAAACATTGTTCAAATATTACATAAAATTTATCATTATTCCTGTTACATCCAAAATCCTGATAAAAAAAAAAAAAAAATTCTGCCGTTTCTATTTTCAGATAATTATATCAAAATCTCTTCTTAGGTTATAATAGACATGAAAATTGTTAAATACATAATCTATTAGGTTTTCCTATCATCCAGTTTGAATCCATTACATTCACTTATGTACTAATACCCTGGGGAAAAGGTATGAATCCTCTTCTTCTCTCCAGCTATGGGTAAATAGCAGGACAGACTGGGTTCTGTAGTTTTGGATGGCAACTGGTCTACCACAGAAAGAAATGGCAACTTACTGCGGGAAAAAATCTGTCTCGTCAGTCATGTATCAAAAGATACATGATCACCTAAGCATGTATCACACATAACACATAACTGACTGAATCACCCAGTTCACCCACCTCCCTGATCTTTTGAACAGGAATAGAGGTTTATCCTTTGTTTCCTGTTTAGGATTGGTTTTCCGGGTTCTTTCTAAAGCCTACTTGAACTCTATACTTCTGATGTCTCTGCCTAAACTCTGAAATTTTATTTATTTATTTTTTCTCAATAGGAATAGATAGGTCTGCCTATCATTCAGTTCATACTCTTCCCAAATCTTTTGGACAGGAGTAGTAGTTTATCTCTTGTACACTGTTTAGGAATGGGTTTCTGGTACCTTCTAAAGTTTAGAGTGAATTGATAAAATAAATTCTCACTTTTCACGTAACATATAAATTATGTCTGAAGAACTTTACCATCATTTTGACAGATTAATAAAAATGATTCCACATAGCATGTCTTGTAATCTGCCTTGAGATGTGATGTTTCTAAGACTATGATTCCTTGATTTGACGATTAAATATATTTCAGGTAAATTAATAGAACCAACTAGAAAATCATTTCCTCTTTCATTTTGTTGCAGTGTCCTCCTTCTAAAGAGTCTATGTTGGACTCTTCCACCTACTATAAGATTAGTAGGAGAGAAGGCCTTGGGGGAACAGTCAAATAGATTGAATGCTAGGTCAACCGACACACACTCACTAGTCGTGTAATACTCTTCTGTTGTACTTACTGTTTAATATATGATATATCTGTAACACTTGTTATTTCTTTGACCATTTACTTGGTCACAACACATTTTAACCTCCAAAAAAAGTAATATAGTCAAAATGGAAAGTAGAATAAATCAGAAGTTACCCATTTCCTTTACAAACTGAAATGTAAGGAAATTGCTGCAATCAGTTTTGTTTTGATTTCTTTTCCTGTTCTTCAGTCAATTGCATCAGTTCATCTCTTATATCTAATAAAGGATCAAAAAAGGATGATATAAATTTTGGAAAAGGTCCATCTTTCATAGTTTAGTTGTTAAAAAGGTTTTGAACCCAAATCAGTAAGGTGAGTGGTTTAATTTCAGACTTTTAATAGATAATACTCATTTATCATTTACAATTCACTTAAGAGAAAGTATTTTCTTGTGCTGAATGAAGAAAAAAGTATTTTTCTTAAATGTAATTACTAGATTGATAAAAACCTTAGTAGATTAAAGGTGATAATATTTTAAGATAATTTAGAAACATTAAAAGTTGTATCTCAGCTTAAAACCTGAGATACAACTTTTTCATCTGCAAGTCGTTTATGTGAGTTGAGTACACATGCATTTCACTAGACCACATAAATATATATATATATATATATATATATATATATATATGTGTGTATGTATGTAGCCAATAACCATCTTTTATATTTATGATTGGTCAGATATCAGGATTAATATTTAACATTGAAAAAAATCTCCTTTTTATCAATATGGACTTATTATAGAAAATTACAACATGTTATTATCACCACTACTCTAAAACATTACATCTGCCAGAAAGCAACTCCTGGAAGGCTGAATACAACAATTGGTAATGTACTGGAATTTAGAATAATCAATCTGAAAATAAGCTTAATCAAATACAGAGTAAAACAATGACACAAAATGGCTAAAGAAAGGACAAATCACTATCCTTGTAAAGGTCACATGATGATACTTTCTTTATAAGCACCAAACTACAAACTTATCCTTATTGATTCCTGTATTTCATTACTTAGGCAGCATGAAGCTCCCTTCACCACAAGCCCAAGATAGTGACATCATGTTATGAAAGAACAGAGTTGGCAACCTTGAGAGAAGTTATTATTAAAGAAGCTAACCATGGATTGAAAGGGACCTCATCTTTGATAAGATACTTGCATTTTCTCCTAAGCTAAGTCTGCAGATGCACATTGTCTGCAAACACTTCTTTTTCTTTATTTCTCTTATTCTATTTGGATATTAAATATATTTCAAAAGTACAGGTTTTTGTGTTTTGTTCTAATCAAAGGCTGTTGCTCAGTTCATTTGAGTAGATGGGACTTAGCACTAATCGTCAATAAACTTTGGGGTTGTATCTTGGCATATTATCAAATATATTGTTGTTTCATGGCATATTATGATTGATATAATCACCACAAATGTTCTCTGTCAGTTTTATCAATTAATAAACAATAAACTTAAATTATGCTACTGTACAAATGCCAACATTAGAGCATGATCTAGAATTTGATTTTAATTTTTAAACATAGCACTTTCAAAAGAGAGCTTTTCAACTTTGGTGACATTTTTACTACAAGAAGTCCTTATCATTTTTAATCTAGGTACTTTTAATGAAGCTATCAAGAAAAATTAGAAACAAATTTTGAACAATTTTTAAAGTATGTTCTCTTCCAAGTAAAAAGAAATTGCTAAAATACATTTAAAACATAAGTATATATCTTAGACTAAATCAACTTTTTAATCAAATCAAATTTAAAAAAATGAATTCTATAAAATATCAGTAAAAAAAATTGCACCTTATCTCAATATGGAAGTAGAATATAAAATTTAATTACATTTATCTCAATAATTTTCTAAAAACATGAATTCACTCCAAAAGAGAAATGACAATAAGAATTTTGTTGAGTTATTAAGAAATGATCTGTGCCATATGGAAAGTTAATGGTAGTAGATTAAAAATATCAAAAGAAAAGTATTATATTTTATCAGGATTTCTGATAGATAGAATAAGACATATTGGTGAAACCAAAGTAATATATCAATATACTAATGTGAAGACTAATATACACAAGAGAAAAGGCAGATATGAATCTAAATATATGTCTGTGAATGCATTCATTCATCTACACATATAATTGCAGGCATATACTGATATATATTCTGTGGGAGAGTAAGAATAATGGATACATAATTCTTGGCCCAATCAACTTTTTAGCCATTTTTTATCTATCCCTGATATTCAGAACTGTCTCTCTACAAATACAGCAAATTGTAAAAATATATATATATATATATATATATATATATATTGTTATCCACAGACAAACTGTTTCACTATATCACAGTTCATCAATGTGGCTATATATATTATATATATGCGTGGTACTTAATGGAAAGTGCTCAATATCAATGACTTACATATTCATTTTTATAAATATGAGTTTGTGACCCTGGGTTTCATGCTTTTGTGATCATCTGATGATTACAAAAGCCTGAAACCTACGGTCACAAACTCATAGCCATAAAAATGAATATATATGTGTGTGAGAATATGATATATAAATTTCTATATATTTTCAAAAATTTAAATGCCATGTCAGCTGCCATCTTCTGTCTTCTTGAATCCCATTCATCTTTTGTCCTTTCCTCAATCCTCCCTATAATCAGTCTTTTCTCTCACTTTCACTCTTTGTAACCCCTCTGCATACTAATGATATTCCCACCTTGGTTGGGGTGGAATGATTAAAAAAAATCCTAACAATTGAATGACAAAATGGAAAAATTCTCTGTAATGTGTTTCATCCTCTGATGAAGTCATTTTAGAGGTCGAAATGCATTACACAGAATTTTTTTCATTCACTTGCCTAATATATACAATTTATGTGATATTTTATTATATAAGTCAATATTTTTATAACAAATTTGATAATAACTATAATTTTCGATAATGTTGAAGCCTCAAACCAAGATGGTTTAAAATTTTTCTTATAGATTTATGGTTCTTGTATAATCATGTATTTTCATAATGCAATTCCCCTCATGCTTCACGGCTGACACACACACACACACACACACACACACACACACACAAAAATGAATACCGATAGCTTATATTTCTAAAAAGATAGACACAGCCAAACTGGAGTGGATTGTAAAAAAAAAAAAGCATTAACAAATTGATGTGAGGGAAAATTTTCAAGATATATTTATACCAGCAATATATCAAGTGACTCAGCTTATAATACCTATCCTTATTAAAAATAGTAATCAAACTAATTGAAATATATAAGGTTTAATTTATAAATTAAAAAAAAATATATTTGATTAAACCAATATTTCATATCAGGGCCATAGTAGATACAAATGTTGGGCGGTGGGGAAAAAAATTTATAATTTGGTATTTAAGTTACCAACTTGGTTAGTGACAAGAACACTTAAAATACCTCTAGATTGGAAGAAATCATCTTTGAAATAATAGAGAACAGTCTGTGTTACAAATGAAAGAGCTTTTCATTGTACACAGCACAATTCCAAATTAAAATGAAAATACACCCACGCAATAAAAGGAAATTACCATCATCGCACACATTTAAATAAGAATTCTTCCATCAGGCTTTTATGAAAGTTATAGTCTTCATTGCGTTGATTAGTTTTTTTCTTTATTGTATTTTGTTAGAATAAAAGCCTGTAAAACAAAAATACTACAACTGGTAAAAATTTGTGGGGAGCCAAGGCATGCTCTCCCTGTAGACAAATTCTTCTTCTCTTGTTGTACATCTTAAAATAATCTCCTTCATCTGTCTTTCACACATTGATTTTGTTCATTTCTTTATTCTTCAGAATTAAATATTACTTGCAGGAATTTTTATCACTTCTTTACTTAAATATTGTTTTCTATAAAAGCATTTTCTTTAATAATGGAACAGACATTTTCTATTGGATTAACATATGTGGGTCACTTGTGGGCCATCATCATCAAAAACAAAAAACATATACACACTTTGGTTTATTAGACATTAAATTACATCCCCTAGCACCTTTCATAATTTACTTTAACCTTCAGTAAGCCTGAGGGATAAATATCATTGTTCTCAAATTTAAAAATTCTTTAAAAATAATGACATTTTTATTTCTCTTTATAAATACTAGTTGCAAAATAAAAACGTTACATTGTTAAAGTTCATCAGAAAACAAAATACATTGGTTAAGAAAACTTTTCTTTTGTCTTTATGATTGGTGTATACGGAATAAATTCCAATGTAAAAGGTCATGCAAATATTTCCTGTCTCATCACTTTTTTGTGTGTGTATATATCTAAATATGTCTGCATGCTTATGTATTATAATCTGATTGTGTTTGTATTGTCTTTCGCAAGATGTCATAATCCCATGTTTACACATGTATCCATGTTGCCATTAAGTTAAGGGCAGTCGATCTTAATGTTTATTCCAACGTAATTTCAATAGAAACAAAATGAATAGAATAACATATGTATTTTTTCTTTTTTCCTTAATAATTTTGAAATTTAAAACTCAATATAGATTAAATTTACATTTTTAAAATGGGTAGTTTTTAATTTTAATTTCAAATTTTATCATACAATTTAATACTTATTAGTTAGAATAAATTCTATTTTAGTATAAACCCAACTTTAAAGCAATTAATAGTTATTATAACCTTACTTCGTTGTCAAGTTTTTCTGAATTTTCGTATATTTGCTTTTTGATTGGTAATTTCAGTTCCAGTGACAGGGGTTACGAGGGGTGGTTAATTAATTTGAACTTTTTAAAACCTTTATTCTACAATCTACATTCAACATCATCACTTGATAAGACACCAGAGATGTTGAAACAAAATGGCTATTTTTGTAGTGATTTTATAACATATTTATGTTATAATTTTTAAATAAATAATTTTATATATATATATATATATATATATATATAGGATATACTTCATTTAATATATATATGTTAAACTGTAGCTATCAGTTAATCAATGTATGGGTGTATATATGCAGACAAATAGAAATCATTTTTTAATACATGTTTGTTGTAAATTGGTCCAGGCATTTACAAAACCTTTCTCTGAAAAGCTCCCAGACTCAGCTATAAAACAAAAAAAATTAAATGAATAAATGAAAATAGATTATAAATTTATTTGAAGAGAAAATTTACAACAACTGCAGAATTGTGAACATACAAATTTTTTCTTTAAAGTGTATTATAGAAAATGTAAAAGACTATTGAACTGTGATGTAATGTCCTCCTGTATGGCAATGAATGCTGGACAATTTCCTCACAGATGAAAAGAAGACTTGAGGCAACATATGCAGTTATAAAGAAGGAGACTGAGAATACTATGAACTGGGAATGTAAGCAAGGGAGAAGTTTTAAGGAAATGAGAAACAAAAATGACATTTATACTTGGAATTGGAAAAGAACAGTTGAAATTTCTACGACACATAATCAGGAAAGGGGGCTTGGAAAATTTGACACTCACAGGACATATTGAAGGTATAAGGGACAGGAGAAGCAGCAGGCCACCTACCAGATGAGTTTATGTAAATGGATGGAAGAATGGGGGGTGGAAGAGATGGTAAAAAGACAAAAATAACCAGCAACTACGAAGGATAGAAAGTTGTGGAGAGTCATGATCGCCAAAATCATGAAGGGACATGACATATAGAAGAAGAAGAAGAAAAATTATCAAAAATAATCACTAGCATTAACTTGTGTTTGTCAAACATATGGAAGGTATGCATTTCTGATATGACTTATAGTTATATAAGTAATGGCAAATTTTTTATTTTATATGTGTGTACATTTGTATCTTTGCATGTTTATATGTGCTATTGTGTGTGTGTGTGTGTGTGTGTGTGTGTGTGTGTGTGTGTGTGTATATACTGTGTTTGTGTGCATCTGTGTATATACTTATTATATCTGCATATCATATACAGTCATTTCATTAAAAAAAATTATATTAACAAGTATATAAATAAAATTGAAAATATAATAAATATGGTTGAAAAATAATGAATGCTCCCAACAAGGAGTGACTGTTTTGCCTTAACAGGAAAATAAAATAAATTTTGGTATAAATTTTTAGAACCAAAATTTAACTGAAAATTCTTTGAGGTATTTGGGGAAAATCAACAACCCATATTATATAAAACTAGAATACTGCACTATTTTTATTTACATATATATATGTGTGTGTGTGTGTGTGTGTGTGTGTGTGTGTGTGCGTGTATGTTTAAAAATGTGTGTAAATATGTACTTTAACAAAATTACTGGTTGTTGCAAAAATCTGCTTCAACTCATACAATATGGCTGAATGTGCTGACCAATGACATATTTGTGGCATATGTCATTTTGTATTATTTACGTCTCAATCCTAAAAATGAGAGAATTTTTAAAAAATTGTTTACTGTATTTTGTATTTGATTAGAAAAAAGAAGTTTAACATTATTTAATACTTTATTACAGAAATACAAAACCGTTCTTTACATTTCAAATAGAGTTTAATATTTCCAGATGAATAAATCAGTCTCCATTCTCTTTTCTTGTGTCCATCTATTTATCAATATGTTTTACTTTCTGTATGTCTCAGTCTTAATCTGTATCTATCTAAGTCTGTCAAACTAAATCAGTTTCTATCTATCTCAAAATATCTATCTAAATAAAAAAAAAATCTCGGTATATGACTTTGCATGTTACAGTAGGCAATTTATCATTTAAAATTTAAATTCACTTTGAGTAAATATTTTTGAAAAATACAGTAGTAACACATCTAATATATATATATATATATATGTGTGTGTGTGTGTATGCATATGTATATTGCTATGCATGTAATTAGTTCATGTACACTTAATTTCATCATAAATATGTGAACATATTTTTTTTATATCTAAAAATCATGGATATTTCTGTTTGTGTGTAAGATAACAACACACACATACATATGTATCTAAAGATAGGCAAATAAAAAGATTCGTAGACATCAGAGTTCTGTTATTTTGGCCATATGGAAGATGTTCATCTGAATAATGTCTGAATACAATTTTTATTCTTACAACTGATCAACGGATATTGTTAGAGCAACTGACTGAAAAGCCTTTTCTTGAATGCATTTAAAAAAATAATTATTTTTTGAATTCTTTACCTTAAAAATATTTTCTTTTGCAAAATATGGTAAATCATTTTACTTTTAGTTGTAACATATTGCTAGATAAGAATATTTGTGTATTAAATTCTATTAAGAAAAAGGAAAATATTGCTACTGAATTTAAAATAGGTTTTTAAAACAATGATTTATAAGCTGATAAAAAGTGTACAGCATTTATTTTAAGGAAACAATATATTTCTCTTGCTGAGAACAAATTTGTATTTCTCTTGCTTTTAAGTTGAGTTTTCTTGCTTTTAAAATTTTAAGAGATTTATTACATTAACATCTTTTTCATGAATTGAGCTAAGAATGAAATATGTTTAAAACGTTTTGATTCAATTTAATTATAATGTAGAATTATTTTTAATGATATCCTTATTGTGTTGAAGAAGTAGGAAGAAACAAAGTCAAATTTCAAGGAAGGAGTTTGAAGATGACAAAGGCAAATAAACAGAAAAGAAAAAAATATGAAAGAAAAAAGACTGATTGAGAATTAGAAAAGCTGAAAAAAGAAGAAAAAGGAAAAAGTGGGATTAGACTAACAAAGATGAAAGGAAAGGAATGAAACAACCCCAAAAAGAAGAAAATATTGGTTAGAAGAAAGAAATATTTTTTAGAAGAAAGAGACAAGGAAAGTCAAGAGATTAAGTCATCTGAAGGAAAAAAAGTCAAGTGACAATATTAAAAAGAGTAAAACAAAAAAAACAAAATGAAGAAAAAACGTAAAATTTAGAAAATAAGTATTAAAAAATGGAAGCAGAGCTGGGTAAAAAAAATATGGAAAAAATACAGAATATTGTAATAACAAGAAATCCACTAAAAGATGAAGTAAATGTAGATAGTGTATATATATATATATATATATATATATATATATATAAATACATATATATGTTATGATGCTGGAACTCAAAGATGTAAATTTGTATTTTGCAGGGGTTTTTTGATACTCACCAGATGGTATTTGCTCTTCTACGAGGTCATCTAAAAAGCCAAGTACCTAAATATGTCCAGTAAAATGTGTGTAGGAAAAATTCAGACGCAGTTGCAATATTGCCAGCAGCAGCAGTCATAGGAAGAGCAGCAGCAGCTTTAGTCTAAGTACTTACATAACAAAAATTGAATTAAATACTCATGTTAATATAATGAAAAATAATATGAAATAACAGTAGTACGAGTGGCAATAAATATTATCAAATTATAATTGTTATAGCTTTGAAAGTTTTATATTTCTCACTTTAAAAAGAAAATCTACAATAAATGCTCTAGATGCAGAAGATGCAGATGTAATAATATCAGTGATTTTTGATTGATCTATTAGGGGGGGTTAAATAAGTTTTAAGTCTGACATGTCATTATTAGCTGAATCTTCATCTGAAAATTACAATCTATAATGTTTGATCTAGATAAGTAATATTCATTACTGAATTAAGTGCACTGACAAGGAAGGAGAGTATGTTGATAAATAATTAATTGTATAAGATAAATGCTGTTTTTCATCATTACACTATTTGTCAGATAATTTAACTTACACACACATACACTTATATATATTACATATATATATTACATTCACTTATATGCTAATACTATTGGGAAAGTTATAAATCCTCCTCTTCTCCCAGCTATGGGTAAATAGCAGGACAGACTGGGTTCTATAGCCTTGGGTGGTAACCAGTCTAGGAGAAGAAAAAAACTGAATTCAAAACTTCCCTGGAGAGAGTTGGCCGCCATCAGGCTATCTTGCACAAGAAACACCACTTTTACTGCAGCTACAGTAAATATATGGTGCCCCTATGGGTCATGGGATATATATATATATATATATATGTAAAAGAAAAGGAAAACATCTCATCTTCTGAGGAACTTTATCAAGGTAAAGCTTCTTAGGTGATTAAAGACACTGGTAATAGTTTTCCTTTGATTTATATCATCTTTACTATATATATATATATATATATATATATATATATATATATATATATATATGTGTGTGTGTGTGTGTTGATTGAGTGATTCATTTATTTTTACAAGTTATCAACCTTTTTTAGGTTATTTAAAACCGAATCATATTTTGGGATTATAAGAATAATTTTTTATTTCCTTTTTTTATGTTTGCAAGTGAATATTGTAATAACATTTTTTGGGAGATTAATAATGTTTTTCAGATACAAGTACTACTATTCAACCCATACCAACAGGCAGAAGAGGTGGATTCATACCCCTTTCACAAGTGTATTTATGTGTAAGTGAATGTTAACAAACCCAATTGGAATTCAAACTTGGCTCTCAATTTCTCATCCCAAACATTTAACCATTACACAACCTGCATATCCAAGAATACAGAAATTGGTATTTCCACTCAGTTACTCATCTATATACTGACCAAATCGACATTGTTTAACTTCAGTGACAATGAGAATTGGTGTTTCAACATGATAATATATATATATATATATATATATATATATAACCAATTTGTGACTGGTAGGGATAATTCCAAGGAGAATATTAATCCAGGGAGAGCTCAATGTAAACTACAGAGCATAATAATAATAATAATCAAGAAGAAAACCATGAAGATTCCTTTCGGTTATAATTTATTTCATGTTTGGTCTAAAGAGAATATAGAGAGATATTCACAAAATAAATTATAACTGAAATGAATCTTAAAGGTTTTCTTCTTGATTATTATATATATATGTGTGTGTGTGTGTGTGTGTGTGTGTGCGCGTGTATGACTATATCTTAAAAAGAAAATCTGCAATAAGCAATCTTAATAAAATTTTATCTTATCGAAAATAATAAAAATAAAAAATGGAGGAGGCTGGAATTCGGCTGCATACCCTAAAAAAATGCTAAAGGTTTCAAAATGATATTTATATATCAGATCAAATCAAGTTGCTTTGTTAGTCATTAATTACTTCATCACTTGTTCGTACTTGTTATTCTTGAAAAAACATAAATTTTGTTAGCATATGGTGTCTATATATTTATGAACATTCTTTTGTGATGCAAAATATATCACAAGAATATTACTACTTTGGCTTATGGTTGCTTATTTTGTTATTTTTCAATATGATTATATATATATATATATATATATATATACATATACATACACACATGTATATGTATTTTTATCATTTCAGACATTATTTTTTATTGGATATTCATATTTGAGTAGATGCTCCATTTATTTATTAAATAGTGTATTTATTTATTTTGGGTTACCATCCTGAATATTTGAGAAATTTTATTAAATAAAAATATATGCTCTCCAGCAGGATTCAAACCTGCATCTTTCTAGGCTGAGGTAAATTATCATTAGGTCTGACATGCCTTAAGTGACTCAGCTATGAAGAAGCCTTGCCAATCAAGCAAAGTCTGAAATATGCCTTTAAGCAAAATCCTTCTTGTATTAAATTCCTTGAAATCTGATCAGTTTCAAATCCAAGTGTAAACAAAATACTTTCATAAGGTAACGGATATTTTCTATCAATCTGACAGATTTTTATTACTTTAAATGTCACTTATATATATGTATGTTTTCCATATATATATGTATCAGAAACACGACCATAGAGAGAATTCCATATCTGAACTGCTCTATCCTGGACATTCAAGACAATTTAATAATAAATATACTAATTCCAGTTAATATTTTTTTTTCATTTTTGAAATGAAGAATTATGATTATATAAAGAGTTATTTGGATGAGTATCTCCATCTTGGTTGTTATTACCACAATTGTATCGTTCATCGTTGTACCTTATTTGAACTAATAAAACAATCTTAAAAACAAAAATTTCTTTTTTTCAACTAATATATTTAAGATGTCTTCTATTTCTTTCTTTACAAGATAATTTTTAATTTTTGTTATTTCAGATATTTCTTTAATTATTACTTTCTTTTTTCTCTACTATTTCTTGTGCTAAAATCTATAGATCAGATGCAAGTAAAATTTTCTGTTTTAGACTCCACTTAAACCAAAATGCCCCCTGTATATACAGTACTAAATATTATGTAAATAGTACTTAATATATGATTTCGGCATTTTTAATAAAATCCAAAGAAGAATCAGCAATATTATTAGCCTTGACCTAGCATCTTGGCTTCAGTTACTTTCCCACCATTGTAATGTAGCTTCCCTGTGCCTTTTCTATAAATACTTTCATGGTAATTGTTCTGATGAACTTTTTTGCTGTGGTACCGAGACTAAGTTCAGTACTAGATTGGCAACAAGGTCTCATCAATTTACAGTTGAAATGGTGAGATGCAAGCATAATAGAACTTATATACATTTTTCCTCTTTCAATGTTAATGTAATCTTTTCTGCTTTTGTAACAAACACACAAATATGCAAAAAACAGAGTAAGCATGAGCACAAATTCCACATTTGACTGAAAATTGCTTTATTCTTCAAATTATAGCATTTTAAAAGTATTGTCCTAACAAAAGTCTTGCTACAATGTGCCATTTTTGCTGTGTTACCATCGCAAACAAGATTATTGTAAGTAATTTGAAGTTAGATGAATGTTGATATTAGATATGATAAAAATTAAATTAAAATTTTATTTTGATTGTAAACTAAACGATTTCCCTGACTCCTTTAATTACCAAAATTTAAACTTTAAGTCTTAATAAAGTATCATTTAAACAATGTCAATTAATAAAATTAATCATCAGATATAAAATCCATTGTTATCTACTTACCAGCAATTTTTTTTTGTAACACTTTTTACAATGTACAGGTACTATATTCTGATCCTTTATTTACTCCCCACCACTGTTCATAATGGTAGGATGTGGCACAAGTAATTTTATATTTGGTTGCCCATATGTATACAAAAAAATTGTCCAGTCCCTGCAACTACTGTTAGCAAATCTCTCTCTTTAGTGGGGATGAGGGAGGTGATGACACAGGGTTGAGAGCCCCGGGACCTCACATCTCTCAAAACTTTTCCATGAACTGTTCAAAGAAAGAAACATAGCAGAGAGTTGGAGAATAGAAACTACACTTTGATTCCAGCCCAAAAGCCAGAGAGTGCTACACTTTGACACTAAGCAGACTGGGAAGGGGCATTTTGATCCTAGACAGAACGTAGATATACTATCTTCTGCAAAAGTGCTGATCTTATATTTAAATAATCCTGTCATTTTTTATGGGTATTATACTAGAAGGTTTAATAAGCAATAAGTATTTTTTCTTTTTTAGTTTAAAGTATTTTTTTCTTTACTGTTAGTTTGATGTAATGTTGGCACTTATATATATGGCATGGTATTTTATAACAGATTTTATTCAAATGCTCTGTTCAAAGATTTTTTTCTTTTTTTAAAAGTGCTTTTTAATACCCTAAATGGAACTAAATTATCCAGAACTACATATAGATATATTAAATATAAAGCAACAACAAAATCTGGAAAAATGTTGCTATATTTACTACAAGTATGAAAACACAAAGCATTTTTGTAGAAAACCTTTATATCATGTAACAAAAGAATATTTCTTTTATTGACTTTCATTTTTAATATTTTAAAAACATCTGTTTGAAATAATCACTCATTTTAGCAACTGAACATTAAATCAGTGGTGAAGTTTTTGAAAACTGTATTGGTGAGGTTCATTAACAAAACTTCTGATCTGAAGATTAAAAATAGAATATAAGATAAAACTGAGTTTGGGAAGAGATAGATCCAACAACCACTTACTGGACATTTCATACTGTTAGTAGATCATTGAGGATGCCCAAATAACTAATTCAAGCCAATATAATTAGCCTATTTGAAAAAAAAATGGTTCATTTTATTAAATAATACCTCTTTCCTATAATAATTGATACATTTGCATAAACACTTCCTACACTAAATGTGGAGAGAGCATTATTTATAATTTTAATCAAATGTTAAGGTTCATTTTTTTTTATCTATATTTTATTTGTTCACAGAAAAACATTTACTTTCATGTATACAGCCATTTGTTGTGCAAAGCCAAAGCTTGTCACATTTTTGGAAGTGCTAAGACAGCATGATATACATTTTTCTTATATAGACAATATGTTTTCATGAAATCACTTTCTTTTTCAAGTATGTTTCTGAATTCAGAATGAATACATAGTCACACACACACATATATATTATATATATATATATATATATATATTTATACAAATATATTTATTCTCTTTAAATATATTCACTTTCATTCTTTTTTTTTAATTCTCTTTTTTATATCTCTTTATTTAATTCTCTTTCACACTTTCTTTTCTTTTTTAATTCTCTTTATCTGACATCACACTTTCTTTTTTTTTTCTTTTTAATTTTTTCTTTTATTTAATTCTCTTTATATTTATTTACATTCTCTTTTTTTAATTCTCTTTATCTGACATCACACTTTCTCTTCTTTTTCTTTCTTTTTTAATTCTTTCTCTTTATTTAATTCTCTTTATATCACTTTCACACTTTCTCTTCCTTTTTAATTCTCTTTATCTGACATCACACTTTCTCTTCTTTTTCTTTCTTTTTTAATTCTTTCTCTTTATTTAATTCTCTTTATCTGACATCACACTTTCTCTTTTTTTTTTTTTTCTTTTTTAATTCTTTCTCTTTTTTAATTCTCTTTATATCTTTCACATCATCTGACATCACACTTTCTCTTTTCTTTCTTTTTTAATTCTTTCTTTTTTTAATTCTTTATATCTCTTTCTCTTCCTTTTTAATTCTCTTTATACATCACTTTCTTCACTTTCTCTTTTTTAATTTTTTTATTTATTTAATCTTTTATATCACTTTCAATTTCTCTTTTAATTCTCTTTATCTGACATTCACACTTTCTCTTCTTTTACTTTCTTTTTTAATTCTTTCTCTTTATTTAATTCTCTTTATATCACTTTCACACTTTCTCTTCCTTTTTAATTCTCTTTATCTGACATTCACACTTTCTCTTCTTTTACTTTCTTTTTTTAATTCTTCCTTTTTTAATTCTCTTTATATCACTTTCACATCAATTCATATCTTTCTCTTCTTTTTTTTTCTTTTTTTTTAATTCTTTCTTTTATTTAATTCTTTTATATCTTTCTTTATTTAATTCTGACATTTTCTTTTTTATTTTTTTTTTAATTCAATTCTTTTATATCACTTTCACACTTTCTCTTCCTTTTTAATTCTCTTTATCTGACATCACACTTTCTCTTCTTTTTCTTTCTTTTTTATTTATTCTTTTATATCACTTTCACTTTCTTTATTTTAATTCTCTTTATCTGACATCACTTTCTTTTTCTCTTCTTTCTTTTATTTAATTCTCTTTATATCACTTTCACACTTTCTCTTCCTTTTTAATTCTCTTTATCTGACATCACACTTTCTCTTCTTTTTCTTTCTTTTTTAATTCTTTAGCTGACATCACACTTTCTCTTCTTTTTCTTTCTCTTTATTTAATTCTCTTTATCTCACTTTCACCTTATCTGACATTCACACTTTCTTTTCTTTTTCTTTCTTTCCTTCTACTAATTAGAATTAACCCTTTCATTTTCTCAGACTCATAAGGTATTCACCAATTGTATTTTTAAACTTTTTTGTTACATTCTAAAATCTGCAATTATATATATATTTATATTTTTAAAAATGTATGCTCACATTAACTTATAGTGTCAAAAGAAAATCAATAACCTACAACCCTAGATAAATTATTAATAAAATTCTTTTTTTCTTTTTACAAAATAGATATGCTTCATTGATTTTCTAACTGAGCTGAATATTCATCACTATCTATTTTCATTACTTATATTTCCAGATTTTTGCATTGTGTGTTCTCATTGCTATCCACAACTAATGATTACTTTATAGATTGTTTACATTTTTTTTAAATGATGCATTTTTTAACAAATCATTGTATTAAGAATTTGTTATAGTTAGTTCAATGTCCTAACCATCAAGCCATTTTAGAAAGTAACATTTTTAACAGTTTTTGCTAATTGAAAAATTTAGAATATCATTAAAAGTAAAAAAAAAATTACCTTTTTTTCATAATTACAAATTAAACATAACTATCCATTATCAATAATAATCCTTATAGTTAATTAGGTTAATTAGCAAAAAACTAATAATATTTGATTAGCTGAAAATGATTTACTTGTGTATCTCTCAAACATATGCTTTATTTTCTCTTTTCAACCATTGAATAATTAATGAGATTCCATGTTTAGCTGCTGCTGCTGTTGTTGTCTTTTAGCACTTGGCAATGACTGTCCATATGTGACAGAGACAAACTTTTGACACCACCAAAGTTGTAAACACTTTTTGAAAATAATTCATATTTTGTCAAATTTCTTTCTTGGTGTAAATTTCTGCTTTTAATATTTTCAATTTTATTATGTGTTTATAAATTTATAAAAAATGATGTAAACTTTTTATATCATTTAAAACATTTCACTGTTTTCACAATTATTTCTTTTTATTATTGTTGCAAATCTATGTTATAAGAAAATGTAAAGATGTTGATTGTAAAATAATTAATTTAAAAATAGAACTACTAACTTTATTTTTATGCATTTTTTTTACTCTCTGTTTGCATAATCTCAAGTTATTTGTGGATTTTATTCCATAAAAATAAAATCATAAATAAATAAGTTTTTGAAACAAAACTGCTTTTCATTTTATTTTCTTAATGTAAAGCAAATATTTTTTTTCAAAAATAAGTATTTATAAAAATATCAAATATAAATTCATTTTATCAAATAATCTTCCTCAAAATTTATAGGGTATAAAAATACAGACAGTTTTTTAAAAATTGTTGATATTTTGATTTTTTTTCTTTTTATCATATTAAAATAATTGTAAATTAAAAAAAAACTAAGATGTCTTATTTCATTACTCATATTTTATTTTTGGTTATTTACTTACTAAAGATTATTCCAACATTAAAAAAAAACACTTCCTAAAAATACATATCAATCACTTTTTTTTTTGTTAACATTGTAAAAAAAAAAAAGAAAGATTTTAAATGCATATTTCAACAGAATAAAATTTTATATTTGTCATTTTTAGCTTATTCTTTCTTTCTGGTTCATTTGACCAACATTTAACATTTAAAATTCTAGTCTTCATATAGACATTTCTTTAGTTGTAATTATCTAAAAATTGTTGTTTTAAAAAATAATTTTGAGGTAAAAACATAGCTGCTTAGTCCATGCCAATCTGTTCTTCATAAGCATAAAAAATAGCTGTTGTAAACATTCATTTTTTAAAATCATTTTCTCTTTACAATAAATTCAGATTTTACAATTTTAAAATACATTTTTTATTTAAAAAACAAAATGAACATAAATTTTTCTGCCATTTTTAAGTTCTGATTTTGATTACTCAATTTTGTTATGAGTTCCAAAAATAATTTTTGCTTAATTTTTTTTCTATTTATTTAATCATTATCTGATTTTATAAATATTTTCCATCAATTTTTCTTCTTACTCCAGCTTTACCCATATGCTTTATTTCCTTTTTCTTCTGTAATACTCATAAATCAATTCCTTTATAGAAATCTAATTTGATATCATAGATTGAAAGAGAAAAGAACAAAACACATTTATTAGCTACTATATATTCATTTTCATATTGTCATTTTTTTAAGACTCTTGATTTGAATCAATACAATGATATTGAGATATAATTTGTTATACTCTTAGAATTATAAATATGACTATAAAGACAGTTTATGCCTATATAGTTTAACCCATATAAACTTGGTATCACTTTAAACTGATACCTTCTTTTTTTTTCTCTATCTAATCTATAACTATATACAATAATTTTGGAAAGTAAAAATTTCCCTGAAATATGTTGAAAAATTTCCAGGTTTTCAACTGAAATGGAGAAAATACAAACTGTAAGCTGAATGGTCATAATATATAAGAAAAAAAAGTCAGTTTAAACTGACACCATGGAGATATGCGTTAAATTATCACTGGTTAAAATTGGACATAACACAGGTCTATGTCTATTGATCTGAATGTACTTTTAAAATTGATAATTCATTAACTGCTATATATAACAAACCAATACCCTAATCAATATTAGTAGTCATTTTATACCCATGTAAGAAACAAGCATATTTAGCCACTTGTAAATTGCTTCAATTTTGCAAGCTTTACATCTGCATAAAGAGAGGATTAAGGTATTTTAGCAGATGTATTAAGACTTAAAGTTCAAATAAAATAAGATTCATTTAGGCTCTAGCTAAATCATTTTGGTTTGCAAAAATAAAATTTTAAAATCTAAAACATATTGGAGTATTTATAAACAAGACTTTTCACAGCTACTCTATTTTGTTGCTTATAAGATGCATTTTTTTCCTATAAAATATCTCCAAAAACCATCTTGTATCTTATAAATTGAAAGTTGATGACAGGAGTTAAATTCTCTTTTAATTATTACATTCTAAATAGTTACCATAAATTTGGTACTTCTCAGTCTGTGATGAATTTGTTATGAGTAGGCAGATTTTTATGCTGAAATATGCTATTCATTGGTTAAAATTGGGGAGAGTGGGGATGGCTATGAAATACAAGAAAAACATTTTTTTCAAAATTTGTGGGTGGAGCAAGTAATGTATCAGAGCTGTGAAATATTGTATATTTCAAATATGGTTGTATTTTTCATGTTTGAATGTATGACCTATATGATTTTTTTTGACCCAGCATCAAAGTGTAGTATCTGAATGATTTTCAGCCTTTATTAACTGAAATTAGTTATGCTTTCTGACTGAGAAATGTACATAATAATATTGAGTGATAAAGAATTGGAAAAATAAGGAGTGAGAAGGTTGAGGTAGAGAGTGTGAAGAAGAAAAGATAAAAGACAAGAAAGCTAGAGAAAAATGAAAAGAAAAGCAGGTGAAAGGAAAAAATAAATATATGTGTATTTATTCATATGGGAAAAAGGATGGAGACAAAAGGAAGACACAAAAAGACAGGCTTGCTGGCTAAATATCAAGGCTGAGTGAAATATTGAGAGGCAGGTAGGGATGGAAAGGTGTGAAAATTATGATACATTAAAATTTTTTAAAGGATGAAGTAGAAATTATGAAATTAATCTATGTTCGTATAACATTTATATAACATGTGGGTAGTGAAGATTGGAAAGGATAAGGGAAAGAATAAGAAGATACAGTCAAAGAGTGAGAGAAGAGCTGGGGTATAAGACAATGGATAAACTTAGTTGTCAACAACCTCAGAATTTTTTAGGTTTAGTTAGTATTGTGAATTTTCTTTTACAGTACAGTTGACAGTTACTTTTTATTATATATATATATATATATATATATATATATATATATATATATATATATATGTCATTGATTTGTGAAAAAAATCTTTATATAAAGATGGCCAGGGTGTACTTGGTCAAGACATTGTCTATAACATCTATTATAATCAAAATGAGAAGACTAGCTTGAATAAATTAAAGTATATTTATATAAAAATTAAATTATTATGAGCTACAGTAAATAATATCAATATAGCAAGTTCGGATTTAAAAGTAATAAAGCAAAACCAACATAGATTTTCAAAAATTATTTTTTTATGGTTTTTCTTTACTGATTAGTAAAGGAAAAAGACATGAAAAATACTAGTATAGAGGAAGTCATTTATTATAAGCAGATTATGTTATCAAACATTTATTACTAAATTATTACTATTTTTGAATGCAAAAAAATTTATTCAAAATATTTTTAAAAAATTAATCAAATAAATAATAATTTCCAATCAATAGATTTTTGTATTCATTTTTTTCTAATATAAAGTTATTTATAACAATGAAATTAAATTGTTCCAATTTTGATATCCTTTACTTAATGTCCTCAACTGGTTATCATTATTATTATTATTGTTGTTGTCTCAAAGTGATCATAGTGGGTAGCTTCTTTTGAACTTATTACTTTATGTCAGAATTTAAGCCAGTATGAATCTTTGAAATTGTATCAAATAAATTCTAATAAATGTTCTTGTAAAATAAAAACCATTTTCTTTAATAATCCTTTGTTTCACATTAACCAGTTACATTATCTAAGAGTGACTGTCCCAGGGTGATCATAGTAAATAACTTTCTTTGTATTTTGATTTTTAGAATGTAGAACATAATGCAAATATAAATTTAATATTTTCCTGGGGGTACAAAATTTTATTATGAACATTAAAACAAGTATTTTAAAACATAGAACAAAGGAAAAAAGAAAAACATTTTCTCTATTTATTTTTTTAAAATTTTTTGTTTTTGCTTGCTCTTTATTTTAAAATATCTGACTTAATGGCAATAATAAATATAAATTTTTAGACCTTCAAAATTCATAAAATGTATGAAAAATATCTAATTTTAATTTCAGTATTTTTGTTATAGTTATTGTTTTATAAGATCATTTTTTTTCTGTTATAAAATACAATTCTAATACTTAAATATCTTTTAATCAAAACATTAATGGTATTTATATTTTATTAAAAGAATATAGGAAATAATTTTTTCTTTAGTTATTGTTTTATCTGGGAAGTGAATGCTATAAAGCATATAATACAGAAATTGAAAAATGATGAAGCTGCAATAAGGAGACCCAAAAGTTAATTATTCAAAATTCAGGGACTTCTCAAGAGCTTTCTCTCAAAATATTTAAAGGTAAATGAAAAATTTAACACTGCAATTAGACTTATCATATTTATTCTTAATTTTACACCATAAAAATACTAAAGAACTACTGAAAATCGACTATGAATTAGACATGTTTTCATAATTTTAGTACTATGCTATTGATATGTACTGACCAGTTTTACTTGACCTGTCAGTGGTAGGATTAAAGAATTAAGACTTATTTCAAAATAAATCTTCATTCTTTAACACTGCAATTAACAGTAAATGTTTAAAAAATTATTTAATGATATTTAATTACTTAATGAAAAATACATACAACTCTATAATTAAAGCGTATTTATATTTTTCAGTATTCAAGTATTAAAAATTATGTAATTTAAAAATAATGAAAAAATAAAAAGGCATTATTTATAGCAATGGAAGCTATTATGTTGTATTCTATGTTGATATCGAGTTTAGAAAAATTGTTATAATTATAAAACAAAAATAATAATAACTTTAAATTTAGACAATCATACCTAAACATCATTAATATTCATTTTATATTGTTCTCTTGTGTATATAGGTGCTAAGAGAAATGATATAAAAAATGATATCAATCAGAATCCATTAGAGATTTTTTGTGCATTTCTCTATCAGCCATATTGCTTCGTTTTGAGTTGAGAAGATGCTTGCTTGAGCAAGTCTTTTATTCCTGTGATTCACAATATCTATTCCCTTTTATACTTGTAAAATAAGTATGTAAATACTTATATACACCAAAATGTCAATTTTTAGTCAAAATGATTTTTACATCCTTAGTCTTTTCTATGATGTAACCAACATTTCATTGTTGCAATGGAATAATAGAAAATTTTCAAGCCACTATCTTGTTACTGCTAATAGTTCCCAAGTCATTAAGCAAATATATAATATTTAAGGAAAAATTAAAACAAAGGTTCCATGAACTAAATTTATTTTTATATTCCAAGTATTTTTTAAATTTTTCTAAACAGAACAAGAAATTTGGAACACTTTCTATATTCCCAAAAAATACCAAATGAATAGATAAGTATAATAAATGTTTATCATTGTATAATTGTACTATAAAATGCAACTAATTTTATACTCACATCTGCCATATTGACTGTTTTAATTTGGTTATCAGGCAAAATGGCAGAATTAGCTGAGAGGATAAACCGTGTTTAATTTGCGTATTTTTTAACAAAGAAAAGATTTTTTTCAGACAAATATATGAAGAAAATATGAGTAAAATGGAAGTTATTAACAACAATTGTGTTTCATGATTCATATTTAAGTGAATAAAAAATGAACAGATAAATTACACATATGATTATATCATATCCAGTAATTTTGTCAATATCAGTAAGAAAATATAAAAGTAATAAAATGTCACCCACACAGAGACTGATACTAACATAAGAAATATATAGATATACCTATAAAAGTATTTTCTCTTTCTCCATATATCATTAACCGTATGTGTATGTACTTGTATGAACAGGTCAATCAATAGTGCGTATATGTATGTGTATAAAGAAAGATACTGTAACATATCCACCAGCCCACACACAAATGATTTCTTTGTATTTTACTATCAGACATTAAGTATGCATGTTAACATGAGTGTGTATGCGAATCTGCACACAACATGCAATGTGTACCCATTTTCTTGTAATTAACATGTTGAGAGTGAAACGCAACAGTAGTGGCAGTAGTGACAGCAGCAGCTTCCCTTGCAGCAGTGGAGCAGGCAGCAGTAATGGCAGCAGACACATCTTTCATTCTTAGTCATTTTCATGAACTGACGTCACATGAAGTCTTTGACATTCTTACTTAACCCCCAAGATTAATAACTTAAAGATGGAAAATAGTTCTTTCACTTTCATTTTTAAAAATTTTTATTGATTGATCATTTTATCATTATTGTCTGAAACAGAGGCCATTTTCAGACAGTTATTCTTTTGAATAAATATCTATGACAAAATCAAAAAAATTACTTATGAAAGAATATCATTGACAAGATAACAAAATATAAAAATACAGAATTAAAATAATCATTATTAAAATCATTACTATATTTTTTAATGAAACTACAATCATATCCGTAACACTGGCAGCAGCAGTAGCATCAGTTGTAGCGGTTGTAGTCACAGCAGTAGAATTAGTGACTTTTCTTGTTTGTTAATCCATATTTGAATACTGTTTCTTTGTGAACAAACAATTGTACCATTAATCCCAATTAGTGAAGATCAAACAAAACCAGTATTCAGTTATAATTAATTTGTCTTACAAAGATATTTTTTTTTTAAAAAAGGTTCATTTGGAATCAACTTCTGGCTTTGGAAAGAAAATGTATAGAAGACTTTCTCCCATATTTGAAATAAGCAAAATCAAATGTATTTTTCTAAATTTGAATTTCTGAAGTGAAATAATAAAACTTGTGATAAAAGTTTAACAAAATTAAATTATCAGATGATTTAATTACAAGAAATTATGGAGAGTCATGACTGCCAATGTCCTGAAGGGACACAATACATAGAAGTATATACTTAATAAATATCATGACAGATTATGGCAAAAATGTCTACTAGTATGTTCTTACCTTGTAAGGTTCAATAATCCAATGATAGTACAGAATACATTTTATTGATATATATATATATATATATATATATATATATATATATATATATGTGGAAGAATATGATATACAAATACTATATATCAGACTAATAGTGGGTAATTGTATGACAAAATAGATTAAATTGGTTTTGTTGTATTTCGTCCTTTCCACCTACATATATGATTCCATTAATAAAATTATTAGTCTGAAGAAGTCCTTTTGAAGGACGAAACACATAACAGGATTTTTTTCTACTTTGTCATTCAATTACCCCCACACACATACACACAAATACACATATATTAGCAACTTCAACAAGCTATTTTTTTATCATTTTTTTCATGTTATAATTTTTAACTGCCTAGATTTTATTTTGTCCTTTTGATTTTTTTTCTTTTTTACCAGATTTATCATTATCTATGTAAAATATTTCTTATACTGATAAAAAATGGTGGAATATTTTAGATTCGATATGTTAACATTTGTTCTTTTTCATTGATTTTTTTCCCAAAATTTTCAGCTGGGCCACATTCCAAAAAACTCTACTGAGGATGAAGCAATAAATCAAAACAAAGTCTGTCATGAATGAATAAAAAAAAACCAAAAAACAATAAGGAATATATGATAATTACATGATAAAAAATTATTTTCAAGATGTAAAATAAGTTTTTAAAGGATTTTTTTAAAATAAATTAAAAAATATTTTTCTGGTATAGGATTAAATAAATACAAAATTAATTTTTTTAATTTTATATTCCAAGTTGAACCTGAAGTCAGAAGGGTCAGCTGATATTTTCTTGAAACTATAAGCAAGATGAAATGAGTGATTGCTGTATCATTACCTTAAAAAAAATTAACCATTTTTGAAACTGTAAAAAAGAAATTGATTCTCAATTTTTCTCAAATATCACTGAACAAAAATAGAAATATTCTGTTACCATTCCTTAGCAGCAGTAAAGAAATAAACAACACATATTTCAATAAAAATAAAAAAAAATTAACTAATTTAATTATATTGATGAAACATCATCTCAAGAAGATGTGGGATTCTCCTTAACATATTAATAACAATTTAAAAAAAAAAAAAACATGTGGCTTCTAAAACAAGGCTTCCAACATGTCTAAAGGGATAAAAAAACAACAGGTAAGTGTTTATGATAACATTTTGTTTGTGTTCTTCAGTTTGTCAAATCTTTATCACTGAGTGATAATGGAGACAGACAAAAGATAGGCAAATATATACATTTATTACATAAAATCCTGCTGTCTGTATTCTTCATACATTAAATTGATTTATATAAAAATCATATATGATTCATTTATACATCCATACATGTACACATATGTGTGTGTGTGTATATATATATATATATATATATATATATATATATATATATATATATATAATATAAATGTGTGTGTTCTTCTAAATGTTATGGAAGTATACATCTTTATGTGTATGTATATATACACTTAATATGGATTAATATCATTTAAAATACACAGAGATATTTGCTATTATAAATACAGCTATGGTTGATAATTGATTAACATAGATATACAGAAAAAAATTGGTATATAAAACAGATATAAATGAAAAACACATAGATGTTTAGCATTAAAAGTGTACATTAATTCATATGCATGTTTATAAGTGAAACCTTAAATTGTAATTAATTCCAGTAAATAATAAAAATGATTATATGAATGAACAGGTTATTAAAATGACTAATTAAAGGATTAGCTTTATCAATGAATGAAATGACAAGACTTAAGGGGAACAAGTTTGTAGATGAGCACATTTAGCTTAATATGAATAGTTCTGTTTGTGTACTTATCTGTGTGTGTGTGTGTGTGTGAGGAGGAGATCAATATGCAATTCTTAGAAATAAAAAATGGCCGATCTTTTTGTTCAGTCAACAACATCTCCGTGTAAATCAGGTTCAATTTTATAACGAAGATGATGCGGACACAACTTACCTTGCACCCTTTTGAGCTCAGAGATGTAATCCTGACAATCACTCCAAGTTGTTCTGTACGGTCAGAGTCTTCAAGTCAGGACTTTGTGTCTACTAACATGGTAGGGACATGATTCAAAATTTTAGGGGGAGTATTATCAATTAGGCATCCATATCGAGACACACTATGGTAGTCAGCAGCTGATGCTAAGCATGCTGGGAAGACAGCATCTCAGGATGGATGAGTCCAATTTGTGTCTGGTGGTGGGGATGATAGGTTTCCTGTGTTATTTATTTTGTGTAGTATATTTAAATGTAGAAAAATGCGGTGTTAAATTTTGTGTCAGGGATTAAGCAAAGTGATTTCATCCCAATTAAAACCTATCGTAAAATTTAAGAAAAAGGTCGGTTCCAATTTAATACTTAACTACCAGGAAGCTATGTACAGCCTATCACCCCTAATCTTGTATAATGATCCTTACTCTCCCCCTCACAAACTGTGTAGTAAAGCTAGAAGAATTAATCATGAAAATAAAGCTGTTGCTATTAATTATGATAATGGTGCTATCAGTTGTAAGTCAGTTTAGTGCTGAACATATGCAATAATTGACTCGTATAGTTAATTAATCGAAAAATGAGAGATGAATAAGAAAAAAAGAAAAAGAAGAGAAGAAAAAACAAGGAGAAAAAAGAAAAAAAAGAGCAAGACAAAAATGAAAAAAAAAGTTAAGTAGAAAAGATGGTGGGAGGAAGGAAGAGGAAACTGAAAAGAAAAGGAAAGTAGAAAGTGAAAAAAATGAAGAGAAGGAGAAGGAATTGAAAGAAAATGTTAACTCATGAGGGGGAAAGAAAGAAAAAATATTGAGTAGAGAAAGAGAATGAAAAAGAAGAGAATGAAAAAAAAAATGCAGAAATTATTTCTCCAGAGACCCCTTCCCCTACTGGTCAGTAATTTTTAATTTTTAGATCAAAATCTCATTATTTGTAAAAACATATATGTATATATTAACAGTTGTTTTAGGGTCTGAATGGATATTCAAGTGCAGTCATGATGGAGTACACACCCACGTGCTTGTGTGTGGGAGGATATTTGTATATTTGTATGTGTGGGTGTGGCTCTACCTTTGTGTGTGGGTGTTAGCTGATTATTTCTTTTCTTTTTGTGTGCACATGATATCTAAGGGATTGGAGTTGTTGATTGTACTTGGAAATATTTTCAATGGACAAGGAAGTTGTAGTTTGTATTCATCTATAGTTTATCTTTTTATGAATGTGAGTATATATGATGTTTGTGCATGACAAATGTATACACACAAAATGCATATATGCAAATGTGCCTGTATATATATATATATATATATATATATATATATATATATTGACAAAGAAAAAGATATCAGAGAAAAGTGATAATGAAAAATATTTTTGCTTATTTTTACAAACAAAACAAAACAAAACCCAGACGAATTGTAAAATTCACATGCTAACATTTAAAGTCAATAATATTCTTTTTTATATGAATAAACTTTAATTACTAACTGAACTAGTATATTAAATTTTGGTTGCTAACAAAAATACAACAGTTATTTTAATTACTAACAAGGAAAGAATATTAGTTTCAATTATTAACTAGATTAAATATATTATAGAATATTAAAATAGAATATAATATATTAATATAGAATAAAAATACAATAAAATATAAAATAGAATAGAATATATTAAAATAGAATAAAACAAAACAGCATATTAATTTTAATTACTAATCAGTTTAGAATATTACTTTTAAATACTAACTACAATTGAATATAATTTTAATTAAGATATTAACTAATTTTAAATACTAATCAGACTAGAATATAAATTTTAATTATTAACTAAGATAGAATATCCTTGATAACCAAATTTATTTTCTTTCTGATTCTGATTCACACAAGATGTATTTACAAATAAACATATAAATTAGTGTGTTTCAGTGAAGATTTCTATTGTTTATAAAAATATAGTAATTCTTGAATAAATTTTAACAAAATACAAGCAAAGTATTACATATGTAACAATACCTTTCATACAGTGTTTTTTGATTGTGGGGTGGTAAGTAAAAACTTTGCACAGTAAAATTAATTCACATCATTTTCACAGACAGGGATAAAATTATTCGTGGGGTTGTTCTTCCACCCCAACCTCTCCTCACTTAGCTAGGAGCATGTATATATAGTTTCTGAAACTTTCAGCATGCTATTTTTTATTATCTTCTACCAATTTAATATTTTTTGATAAATCTGATTTCTGGATATATATGTAACAGTTATTAACATTTGGTCAAATAGTATGAAAATGAATTTTGTGATATATCAGAATATATCTCTTGAGTTCATTACTTAAATACTGGTTACCAAAGAAAAACTAATTTTGTTTAGAAGCATATTAAAATCTATTTCTTAAATTGATTGATATGAACAGAGTGCACAGCAGTATTAGACTGGAAGTAGGACAAAAACAGTGCGGGTTCATTAAAGACACTGGAACAAAGAATGCAATATTTATGCTCAGAATGATATAAAGAGCAATACAAATGCAGAAGGATGTGTACCTATGTTTTATAGATTATACATAAGTGTTTGATAAAGTACATTACAAAGAACTGTTAGTAGTCCTAAGTAGAAAGAGGTGTAAATCAAGGATCTGTCTTCTCACCAGATTTATTCCACTTATACAGTGAGGTAATTCTGAGAGAATTAGAAGTCTTACCAAGATTAATTAATAGCAGGCACAATCTAAACAACATAAGATATGCAGATGACACAGTGTTGATAGCAGGAATAGAAAGGAAACTACAAGAACTCCTACAGAAGATTGTTAAGAAAAATGAGAAGAAAGGAATAAACATCAATTGCAAGATTGAATTTATGGTTGCTAGTAAAAGGAATCACCCAACATGCAAATTACAAATTGGAGATGCCAAAATCAAACAATCAATTTAAATATGTGGGAAGCATTTTAACAGAGAACAGAAAATATGACATTGAAATCTAAAGATGCATTTGGAATGTGAAAGAGGCCTTCCAAAAGCTAAGCATAGTATTAAAAAATACAGAAAAATTTCATTAGAAAAAAAAAGAAACTGTTACGTAATATCAGTCTTCCTATATAGCAGTGACTGCAGGCACTTTGACATGGTGTAATGGTTAGAAAGCTTGACTTGCAGATCAGGTACGACTGAGTAGTGAGTTCGATCCTCACTGGGTACCCCTTACTTTCGGCCTTGTGCCACATCTAAGCTATTCTTATAAAATCACTATAGCAGTGAATGCTGGACAATCTCCACACAGATGAAGAAGAGACTTGAAGCAACAGAAATGTGGTTCTACAAAAGGAATACCATGGACCAAACATATGAGCAGCAACAAAATGTTAGAGAAAATGGAAACAAAACAGACACTTATACTTAACATCAGAAAGAGTGAATTGAAATTTCTAGAACATATAATGAGGAAAGAGAACTTGGAAAATTTGATACTCATAGGACAGAATGAAGGTGAGAAAGACAGAGGAAAACAATGCATAATCTGCCTATTGAGCTTCAGTAAATGGATGGAAGAAGAGGGTTTAGTGTTAAGAAAAAGATAAAATTTATTAAGAGCTACAAAAAATAAGAAACTGTGGAGAGTCATGATCACCAATCCTGAAGGGACACAGCACATAAAAGAAGATTCATATCCAAGGGGTCTATTTTCCATTACCCCACAGTGGACAATTAGCAAACATTAGCAATTATTTAAGTTACTTCTTTTAAGTAAGGTAGAAGAATTTCTACATTTTGAAAGCTGTAGCATTCAAAGTTTTTTAAAATTTTGTTCATCTAGTTACTCAGTCAAAATGTATGTCTTTTGGAAGTTAAAGGATTTTAAAAACACATTGACCAATTTTTTTAAGGTTTTCTCAGTATGTTTTATTACAGTGATTGTACTTGATTGAAATGACCAGTCAAATTCTTAAGACAATAAATCAACTCATACTTCCTGAAAATGTTATATTTAATATGCCTTGAAGCCTCAGTCAATTAAATCTGAAGAATCAACCAGAAAATAACCATTTTTGAAATAATTTTCTGTTAAAAACTTGCAAAAAACATTGATTTTTACCCCCAAAACAATGATATTTTAAAATTTCAATGGAAAATAGGAAAAGATCCCCAAGCAGAATATACTACCTATATATATATATATATATATTTCAGAAAATAGAAGTTATATACAACACTTTTCAAGTTGTTTCATACTGTTGTCTGAGCTTTTTGAATAATTGTCCTTTTCAATATTTCAAATATTTTGCCATTCATATTCATGAAAATGTTTGTCCATTCTAGTTCATTCCAAAATTCTGAAAACTGAAAAGTTTCTATCTTATGATATCTTGTATTGAAACTAAGTTAGATCATGTGATGACTGAATTGAAGGCAGCAAGTTAATTCAAGTATTAATGAATAACCATCTATTTTTCAGTATCTCTGTAAATTAGTAAGTTCCTTTGCTTTGTTTGTTTGTTGACCTACAAGTTTTGTGAAACTTTACTCATTTGCTAACATACTCATTGAGAAACTCACAGTTGTTCTAAGTTGTCCTATTGGTACCCCTCCAACAGACTTTGAAGGTTTAACATAAAATATGCCCTTTTATACCCAAATATAGAAATTCAGCTCGAGACCCCCATATATTAAGAAAACTTTTCAAAAATGTGATTTATCTAAATAACCTTACCAGTACAATTCAAATGATCCATTACCAATCCCAAATCATTATTCTAATTCAAATTATGCCAATGTACATTATTTTCAATCAAATTATTCCAGTTTTGTTGTCCAAATACCCAAATATAGAATTTGGCTCAAGAACACCAGACTTGGGGAAAAATTTTAAATTTTGTCACTTTTTTTTTAAAATGATCTTTCTAATATTATTCTGAGCCCTTAACCAACCCTAAAGCATAGTTTTTGCCAAGTTATGGCCAAATATCTGCAAAATCCATGCAATAACCTAATGTATATCATTTGTGAGGAATATTCTTTTGACCACCAGTGATATATACCCAACCTAACTATTATGAAAGAGACAATGAAAACTAGTTCTTAGTTTAAGTAATTCTTTATTGCATGGTTAAATTAACTGAACTTTTGTGTAATATCTTGTCCAGGCTTCCATAATTGGGAATACATTTATTTGCAGACATTAGAGTCTGGTTTAAGTCTTTGAAGGAGACAAGAAAAATTAGCAGGGCATGGACAGCCACATTTTCCCAGATATGGCTCACAAAATATCTTCTGGGTTTATATACAAAGTTGAAATATCTGATAGGTTAATGCTTACCCAGATGCCATAGACAAGTACTTGTATGTAGCCTAACACCATAATATTGTGTGACCCAAAAGGGCCAAAGGCGTGTGTATGTTTTGAAAGTTTGTGTGGAGACAGCAAATCGACGCACTTTGGACAGACAGTGAATTTGACAGCACTTTGTGCTGATGGAGGTGATGGTATCACTTGTAGTCATTTTTATTGGCTGTTTCTGGGCACTCATTAGCTGAGTGCTGGCTGGGTCAGGTGTATAAAAACATGGTACACTCATTTAAGAGATGTTTGTTTTTTTTTTGTTTGTGACGGTGAGTGGCGTATTAGAAGATCGAGTCAGGAAGTGTGGATTTGTTTTGCCTAGTGAACCTATTGGACTCGTACTACCTTTCTTTTCCTGTGTGTGCTTCCAACCAATTTTTGCAGCATATTGTAATGCAAAATTAAGTGTGGAATTTCTTAAGTGCTATCAAATATAGGTTTTGGGTAACACTATATGGTTTCGGATATTGTGGTACATTTGTTCGTAATCATTAGTTCCTTGGTATTCTGCATATCAGTTGTTATAGAGAATGTAAATTCTGATAAAATTTCTTTCATATTAACTGTCATTAAAAAACCACAGGTCAAAAGACTTTTCTTTGAACAGGAATAAAATCTAACAAAATAAAATTCTTTCCTACATCTTAATCAAACCAGAAGTAAACAACTATCAATGCTTGAAAGAGTGATAACAGTTACTGGACTTGAGAAAGATTTTATAAATTTCAAACAAAAACAGCACTGGCTGCTTGGTCAATTAATGCCAAATGTTTCCTTTTAGGGAAATGGCTAATATTATCATTACCCTTAGTACTTTGTTTAGATTCTGGAAGGCATCTGTTGCTGTTCCTCTGCATCTTTCTATATCAAGTTTTCTGTCTTCAGTTACTACACCACACAGATAGTTAAAATCTAGTAATTGCTGGATTTTCACATCCCTAATAGCTCACGAATTGTTATTTTTTCTGATGACTATGTATTCTGTTTTTTTACAGTTAATAGTCCTTTCTTCTTGCTTTCCTTGATTGCTTTGTTTTTTCCTTTCTGAGTCTGCCATCAACAAAGTGTCATCATTGTATGTTATGTTAAAATTATGTGTATACATTGACAATAAATCCTGTCAGGATCCTCTCATTGTATAGGTTAAATAGATCTGGAAACAAAATGCATCCTTGTCCTACTCCTTTTTCATCTTTGTGTATTCAATGAACTCATTCTCAGTCTAGATGCAGGCTGTTTGTTCTTTGCAGAGGTAGTAGATTACTAAAATATTTTCCCCTTCTAAATCAAATTCTTCTAAGATTTCAAGTAGATTATTGCTTGTTATAAAGATAACAGTTTTTGTTCCATTTTCTTGGACAAATCTGCACTGTTCTTGCCTTGTTCATGGTCAAATTCTGCTACAAGCTTTATTCATTAGAATCCCTAATGATAAGTTTAGTTATGTGGCACACTTTCTGATGGAGTTTGCATTTATTTGAACCTTGCTTTTTTGGCACTATTAAAATAAATCTTGGTATTTCACCACTGTCAGATAGGGATTTATAATTTCAGTAATTTTTAACACTGACAGTATCTCTATTACAATTAAGATCTGATTATGTAGAAAAGAAGGGGATTCAATAAGGACACCAAAAATTAAAAAAAACAGTGTCTAATATGAGCAGCAATATTTGTGACAGTTTTTTTTTTTTTTAATAAGATTTAATTTGGGTGCAATCCACAGCTGATTCTATTCCTGTCTACTATAATGAATTTTAATTTGGTTACATACCATCATTTTAATTTTGTTATACCACTGTAGTAACTGCATGCCATAAAGTATTGATTCTAATTGGAGTATATTTTCTTTTTTTATATGTTGGATCAATTAGTAAGCTGCAAATACATCTCACAGAATGAATTTACAGTTGGATAAAATTTGAATGAGATGGTACCTCAAACAACCATCAGGCATGACATGAAAATATAATATAGATGCAGATGTGTGTGTGTGTGTGTATATATATATATATATATATATATATATATATATATTATACACACACACACACACACACAAAAAGGGTGCGATGGATAAATTGTCATCTAAATTACACAAAAATGAAAATAACACTGATATCTCATTTTAGCAGATATATTTACCAAAATTACACAAAAACATCTTGAAATAGTAAAGAGTAAATTTATTCAATAAAATTGCCATGGATTCAATCACAGCCTCTAGACAATTTCGAAATCTCCTGCAGCTCTTCTGGATGGTCTCCTTGTATAAGTTGGTGAATGCTGCCATGATACTTGCCTTCAGTTCATCTTTGGTGTTACAACAAGTTTTGTTGGTCTCTTGCTCAACTGTGCCCCACACATAAAAATCAAGGAGTCTGGGGAGTTAGGTGGCCAGATGTAAAGAGTGATGTGGTCACAGAAATTGTCTAACAAACATGACTGGGTTCTCCTGCTTGTGTAGCATGGTTTAAAGACCTGTTGCCAGGCATAGAGTTTTCCAGCAGTCAACCTCTTGACCCAGGGCAACACTACCTCTTCAAGGCAATCAATGTATTGGATCTGAGGCCCTGTGGGAAGATAAATGATGGCATATCATCATCACTAGTGATCACTTCAAACACCATAATGTTGACTGGATATATCATCCAACTCTTTCCAAATACTTTGCAATGTCCTCAGATTGACACCAAAACATTCTGAAATTTTTGTATTGGAGCTTCTGGCAAGAATTCCAAACAGTAGTGTATGCTGTTTCCAAATTTCTTGCAGAGTGAATTGTGTCAGGGTGCACTGATGGGGCCCAACTGACCCTAATATACTGTGCAGACAACAAAATCAAAAACAAACAGTGCACAAAATTAGAAATATAAAATGGCAACAATTTACCCATCGCACCATATATGTAAATTATTTTCAGATAGAGTGTATCTGTAAAGGAACAAAATGAATAAAAAAACAAGAGAAAAAATTATTAGTCAATTAATATTGTATTTCATCCTCTGAGGAACTTTATCAAGACAAATGTAGAATTTATTTTATTGCATGTGTTTATAAACAAAAGCAAGGATGTCATTGATTTATCAAGGCTTTTAAATTTGAGAATGTTCATGAATATTCATCAGGTGGTTGAAATATATGCATATATTGATTTAGTAAATAATCAAAAAGATTTTGAATTGCATCCAAAATACAGGTTGATTAGAATTAGAAATCATTCATCCTAGGAAATATTAACAAATGCTAGCATACTGCCATGCTCTTTCACTAACTGATTTTCACTTCTTTGTGAAACAGAAAATATATTAAAACAAAGTTAGTGTAAATTATTTCAGTCATAACACCAACATTATGATTTACTTTGATATCAGCTTCCTTCTCTCATGACATTGAATAAAGAAGAGTGAAAGGACAAGTTGAAGAATGGACAAGGGATCTTGTTTAGAAATATCTGATTACCTGTGTGCATTGCAGCACCACAATCCAACTGTGAAGTGCTGGGATTCAGAAGGCAGAGGGAAAATACTTTCTTTTTCTTTCTCCTTCAGAATGTTTGCAAACTGCTGTATATATATAAGGAAGAATATTTTCCTACAAGTTTGGACTCAGCCGTCAGAAAAAAGACATAAAAATACTCTTACATCAAGAGGAGTAGCACCAGTAGCCTTTGTTAAAAACAAATATATATATATATATATATATATACACTAGTCAAATTACTCGCAATTTGCTCTGAGTGTCACACATATCTTTTTGTAAGAAAATAGTACTCAATGATCTTGCTGATGTGACCTCCATCTTCTGGTTTTCTCCTTCTATATTTTGGATAGGAGTTATTCCCTTGTTCAAATTTAAATTTAAGTTAAATCAAGGAAAAAATTTCAGTGGGGGGTGCAAAACAGATTGATATGACTTCTTTGATATGTATTTTGATGCAATACTTGATTGAATGAAGTGATGAGCAGATTTCAACATTGATATGACAGTTGAATTGTTGTAACAAACATGTACTGTAAGGCACTACCCACCGATTGGTTATTTCTTGCTCAACTTGACATCCATATTGTCTCATTTTGATCTTGCCAGTGTGACCTCCATCTTCTGACTTTCTCCTCCTGTATTTTGGATAGAAGTCATTACCTTGTTCAAATTTAAATTTAATGTATATCAAAGGAAAAAATAATTCAGTGGGGGTTTGTGTCTCCCTGGGGACCCCCTTTGATCAAAATGAAATATATTTATCCAAGTACCCTGGGTAATGTAATTTCAGAATATATAGGGTTATTGGGGTCTATCTCCAAAACCCTTGTAAGAATTTGATAACAGACAAACAGAGGCTACAAATGTGTATATATATATATATATATATATATATATATAGATAGATAGATATATATGCATGCATTGAGTGGTCAGTGCCACATTAGCACAGTTGATCTTGTGATTTGACACTGTGTGATTAGTAATATAACATGCTTTCATTTAATTACATCATTTTACCAAATACAAAAGATGTTTACTTTAATCACACCACCCATAAACCTACCTTTTCAGGCCATCTTCCTTAATATATTTAAAAAATAATAAAAGTACCTAATTATGAATGGAAAATATTTATCAAATGAACTGATCCATTAATGACATGCCCTAATTTTTGACAGAACAGATAAAATGCTTAAACATATTATGTTGGAAAGACAGTCTGGTTAAAAATAAACATTAATTTATTTAATCAAGATAATATTTCCTCGAATTACTGATAACATCTATTTGGAAAGTTGTTGATTACTCGGGTGCAAAATTCTTTAGGTATTTGATGTAAAGAAACACTTAATGTAAACTTTAACCTTTTCACAATTAATCCACTGTTTTCCCTCTAAAAATGTTACAGTGATCTGAAAAGATGACAGATGGAGCAAGGTCACAAGTATAGATAAGATAAGGCCAAACTTTTATATTTAATGGCATAATTTTTTTCATGATTGACTTGGGCAATATGTGGTCATGCATTATTATATAAGAGCAACATGTTTTTACAGTTATCCAATGATAAGCATTTTTTCTGCAAATTTTTGTGCAATGCTTCCAGTTGATGACTTCTCCAATTTAACTATTTTATTTTGGTTTAGTAATTCATGGTAGGCAATACCCTTCATATCCCACAGAGTATAGATTTTTTTCAGGTATAACTCTGGTTTGGAGATATATGTACTTTTTTTTCAGTTGGTACTAATCTTTGTTGTTTTCATTAGATATAATCATAGAGAACTAACTTTTCATCACTGGTAATTATTTTACCCAAAAAAGGTTAGTTAGCAAGTCTACTCTTCAATGACAAACAAAGGCAAGTTCTTGATTAAGCTGAGAAGCAGCCAGAAGATGAAGAACCCACTGACCAAGTTAATGAAGGTATTTACAACTGAAGTATGACTTGTATTGAACTAGTTTGCTAATTCTCATACAGTTTGCTTATGATATTCCTCAACTAAAGTTTATAGTCACTGATTATTGACAGAACATAGTTGTCCAGATCAAAGGAAATATTCAAGAGAAAAAATTCCTAATCAAAATTGGCTGAACTCTTGTTAGAATTTCTGAACACTTAAATCTTCATTTCCATAGACAGAATCACTATTTATTGCCACTCCCATTGCTGAAGAGCCCCTTTTTAAAATTCTTGCAGGATTCTTTTTCTATGTGCTGTGTCCTTTCAGGATGTAGGCAATCATGGTTCTCCACTTTCTCCTATCCCTTGTGGCTCTCAATAAGTTTTGTGCCTCTGCCAACTCCCCCAGACAACATTCTGCCATCCACTTGATTAAGCCCGCCAGGTATGTCATGCATTGCTTTCCCTCTAGTCGATAAAATACCTGAATTGTGGGTGATCTAAACTCATTTTAAAAGGATAAAATCAATACAAAATTTAACAAATCTGATATTAAGTAAACTGCAAAGAAAGTAAGAGCAGCATGTAATAATGATTGCTTTACCATCTTCTTCTATGTATCGTTTCCTTTCAGGACACTGACAATCATAGCTCTCCACAATTTCTCATCATTTGTAGCTCTGAATAAATTTTGTCTTTTTGTCTCCTAAACCTTGTTCAGCCAACCAAGCTTGCTAGGTAAGTTGTGTTGTTTTCCTCTGTCCCTCTTTCCTTCAGTCTGTCCTGTGAGTATCAAATTTTTCAAGCCTTCTTTCCGAGAAATTTCAACTCTTTCTTCCTGATGTCAAGTATAAGTGTCCTTCTTGTTTCCATTTATTCTAAAACTTCACCATTGCTCACATGTTTTATCATAAATACTGAAAAACTACCTTCAAAGTGATCATATCAAAAATATGATAGGGCTTTCTTTCCAAACTAACATTTAACTTTATCTTTTAATACTTACCCATCAGAGTCACAATGGTGTTAGAGTTAACATGTGAAATTAATGTTAAATCTTCAGTTCCAACAATCAGATACCACGATGATTCTTTGAAGACATTTTTGGTAAAGCATGCTGTACATTGAAATTGCATTCCTTATATGTATACATTCCCATCCACAGATGAATGATTATTTCTTCTATGTGCCATGTCCCTTCAGGATGTGGGTAATAATGGCTCACCACAGTTTCCTGTCTTTTGTAGCTATTGAGTTCAAATTCAAGTTAAAAGTAGCAAAAGGTAAATTTCAGAAAGGTTTTACTTACAAGGAGAGAATTATACAAAAAGAATAGACAATGTCGATCAGAAATTAATCTCAATATTAGCTTTTATTTTCAATCCATTTCTGTCTTCTCACTAATGTAGATAAACATCTTGAAAAAAATTTGATAAAGGAAAGTAGCTAAAACTTATGATGAGACAAATCATCTTCATCAGTCCCATGATCAGGTGTGTTCATAGGGCTAAACACCTGACCAACTTTAAAAAACAATGATCTTCATGAATCTCCCTGAGAGAAACACAATGATTTTATGAAGACAATTATAGTCAATGTTTCAGCCAAGTACTTTCTGGTCATCTTCAGGTGACCATTATTCAGGATGATGTTGTAGTGGATATAGTCATTAGTTAATCAAGTGTTGTCATCTAATGATTATTGTGTTCAATTTCTGGATTAGGTAGTGGAATAATATACTCTTGTTCAGCAGGAACAAACAAGAAGAAGCATGATGGGGACAAAATAACCAATCAGCACATATAAGATATTTCATATCAGTTAAAATAATGAAGACAGCCACAGGTTACTTGACCAAAACATTGTGTCTACAACATCATCATCATCATCATGGCTGGGTGTGGTTGGAGGGCCAGCTCAGTGCAGCTGAGCACCTGACCAATTCATTCCAAATACTTGAGTTGAATGTTAGAGCAGTATCCATTCATGCATAGTGCATCTTGGGTAAGGAGAGCAAGAGGAGCCCACTGCTCTCCAGGTCAATCTACAGTCAATATCCTCTAACTTGAAAGCTCACCTTGGTCACAGACACATAGTCACTGATCCAATTGGGGAAACCTCCACCCTCATATTTGACTTCCGTTAAGAAGTCCTTTGCCCAGCCATGTCATGTCATCAACACACTGGCTGCATACATATCTATTTAGCCCTGTGTAAACCATTGTGCTAGATGACTGTTGGATCTACAAGAAGGTTCATCTGCCCTTTGAGAGTTTTTGGTTTTAATCCTGCACAGTATCTAGCAACCCACCTCATCAGAAAAGCTTGGTAGAGGGAACTGGTTTAGTTGCTGATGACCTGATCATGTGGCATATAGTATTGTGTCATATAGTACCAGTTGCACTTATAGAGTGACCTAATACAAGAGCATTAACTACAAGTCAAAAATTAATAATAATGGTGGAAAATAATTTATTTAATGAAAAATAAAAACAGATACTGCTGTGACTAATACCATTCATGAAAAAGACAAATATGGCATTCAGAGAAGTTATGAAATGGAATGATAAGTTATAAGATAGACTTGCCATCAGGATTGGGGCAGCTGAACATTCATCAGCTTTCCCTAAAGCAAAAAGGATGAGAGTTTGAATCTCACCAAAAGATTATCTTCAATTTTTGATATCTGATATCTACTCATTACCATAGATTGACAGCCTGGGTAAAATTACAATAAAAAAGTCATAAAAAAAAAAAAAAACTTAAAATGAATGTATGTATGTTATGCTAGCCTTATAGACTTCTTTGTTGCATATAGGGCCACAGTCTCATCACACTAGGACCATAGCTTCACTACACTAGTTGTTGATTCTGTGGTTTCTTTAACAAGTTTTTTTATGAGGTGGGGTTGCTAGTCCTATATCTAACTGGTTTTGAATTCAGAGTTGTCCTTCTCCTAGACTGGTTGCCAAACAAAGCTAGAGTGCTCATCTAACCTACTATTAACCCCTAGCTGGAGAAGAGATAGATTCATATCTTTCTGGGGGTATTTCTGCAAAATTGGAAACAACATGCCAATCCCACTTTCTGTGATGATAACTATTATGCTATGAGCACATCTTAAATGAAAGTAAAATACTAGTGGAACATTGATAACAATAATAATAGTGGACTCACTTAACAAAAAATTAAGTAAAAATATTACTGCTGCTACTAATGCCACTTATGGAGAAATTATGAAATTGTGTGATAAGTTATAGGTTACCTGCAGAGTTGTCAAGTGCTTGTAAATTAGCAGAAAATTAAAGAGCACATTCAAGTTGTAAACATAAGTTTACTAAAATACAATTGATTTTAGGAAGAGTAGCATTGTTCTTATTTTTATTTCTTTTAGTTGAAGCATTGTTAACAATTACTAATTGCAATAAAAAATGGATATATTAAAATCAAACAAAACGTTTTAACTGACTGATTTGTTTTTTTATGGCTTATCAGTATATTACTGATTTCAGGAATAATTATTTTTTTTATTGTGAGTAAATATTGCATTAAATGAAAGCAATGATGGCAAGCACTCTGAATCTATCATAAAAATTCAGGATGTGGAATTAATAAATGCTAAACATGTCAATTATCTCAGTGTAAGGATCAATTATAACAAATTTAATATAGGAGAGAAGGAAATTAAATATAGAATAGACTGTGCTAGAGGTAGTTTCACACAACACCATTAGTTACTACAAAACGAAAATATTAAACTGAAAATTTGAGCCAATTTTCTTAAATAATTTCATCAAATCAAGACTTTCATATAGAATTGATGCATGACACAAAGCCTGCTCAAAAATATCTAAACTGTATAAAATCACTTTCTAAGATCAATGGTTAAAAATGGCTTTGAGTGAGTGAATCCTGTGGACCTTGATAAAGACCATACTTCTTCAAACATTATGGAATGATGCTACAGAATCACAAAGAACTGTATCAGATAACAGAAAACACATGTAACTCAGAGAAGAAATAATGGCATAATCAAGATGTTGATGTTCCACACTACTTCAACTAAAAGGGTAGGAAAGAGACACCTATCAATACTTGAAAGAATGATTAATGGACTTAAGAAACTTTTTTCCTGAAAAATTTATTTAAAAGAAAGATTTTATAAATTTCAAACTGAAATAACATGATTGAAATGGTTAATAAAACATTTCTTACAGTCTGAGGGCTATATATATATATATATATATATATATATATATATATAGCTCTTCGACTGTTAATGTTTTGCCCAGAATCCCTGTATGTGCCATGATGAATAAGCAGTTGAGATACTAAAATGACCAGATATTTTTTACACAGTCTGTAGAATCCTGAGATCTAATTCTTGCACTGACAATTTTGAGTTACCTTTGACTGCAGCCTGTACACATTCAACATTTGCAGATGTTCTGCTTGATGAAAGTTGCCAAGAACATGAACTGCTTTCAATAAATTTCCAGCCAAGTCTGAAGAATTAGTGCCAAAACTTTGTCAAAGATGTCAGTCATTCAATCCTCTCTGAATGTTTTCTTAATTATTTGAAATGGTTCTATTGAAGAATGTCCATGCTTCACGCTAGATGCATATTTACAATGAGTTGATAATACACAAGGATATCCAAAGTCATTTCACTGTTGAATGAGTAAACTCACATGGCTATATCTGGTCTGTGAGTTGCTAACAGAATTGCACCAAAAACATGCTATTTTCTCTTGAAGTATTCATAATGGTTGGATATTTTCCAAACATACCAAGTGTCTCATTCTATATCAAGACTTTGCAAATTAAATTTAGAAGGAGGTTCCACATCTGTTTCAAGTCCACCATTGGTCTGCAGGACCCACTTTAGATAGGCAAATTATTCCACAGAATTTGCAAGAGAAGATTTGACAACCAGAAAGTGTTCCAGTTTTTTAAGAATTGTTTCCTTACAGATTAGGACCAAAGAAAACCCTCCAATCCTCACAATTGAATATTTTAAGATAGAGTGAAAAATATGTGTTTACTATCCAGATTCATTAATCCAAGGTCTTGCTTACATAACCCAGAAAGTGGAATGATGATAGTAAGGTCCTTCGATGTCAATATTTCTGAGATGAGGTATTATGTACACTATTTACATTATTCGAACTATTGTCCTCATCTTTATCGCCATATTTATCACAACATTTTGGCCATTGTACACTTCAGCCTTCTTAATGTGGTTGGAATGTCGAACTGAACCCTTTATTTCACTCACTGGGGTAGACTGTTCTAGTTCCACGTGCCATGTTTTAATGGATGTCAGTTATCAGTTATCTCCTGTTAATTCCCCTCTCCAAGTTCTCCACCGCCTTAAATGGATATTAAACTCACATTCTTTGGGTCCTGTCACTGGATCTAACTAATGCCTTTATCCACTGTGCCATGTGTCCTCAAGCCAAGTTTCATACCAGTTAATAATCCCCAGTTTTATTTATGTTTGTGTTCCTTGACCATTTCTTTCACTGACCAAATTATGTGACTTTCAAACATTACCAGACCCAGGGATTTAACTCACAGCTACCAGATATGTTTTAACAAACACTTTTGTTCATTTGGCCACACCTCAATTAGTCTGTTGCTGTCTCTTGAATTTTTAAGATAAGTTGAAGAAAATTCTATTCATTGATCCAGGAATTTCCACAAAACTGCAGTTTGAAAGCCATAAGGTCTCAGAAATTTTAACTTTGTATCAGTTTTTATCACATATCCAATGAGTATTCATATTTACTGGAATATTTAGAACAGTCTTAAAGACCATTACAGAAACCTGAATGAATTGGAAATCGAACATATTGAAAAACCATCCAGATTAAACTGGAGAAAATTGTTCCCACTTGAGTCCCTGCAAATGCTTCCAATCATTGCAGGAAGAAAAATTAACAAATACAAAATAATAAACTTTAATTTATGCTTTTTACCAAATGTTGGTTGCTTAATATTGTAGTCATTATCATATTAGTGCAAAATGAATTGATTTTGACTGTGAAAAAAAAAAAAAAATTAAAGATAAGTCTTTTCCATGGTATAAGAAAATGAATATGAATCAACCCTCACTACACAACATGCTATTTCATATTAAAGAAAAGGGAGATATAATATGGACATAATGTAAAATGATCTTTTATAGGTTGATGGAGGAACTGAGTAGAATTCTTTACCAAACAAAATAACAAACTACAAAGATTATTATCTGTCTATATTTCTGAGATAAGTTATAACTATTTACATTGTTTGGATTTTTGTTATCATCTTTATTGTCATATTCACAATGTTTCAGTTGTTGTAGGCTCCACCCTTCTTCAGGTGATATGCATTGGAATTTCAAACCAAACCCTTTATTTAGTCCAGGAGGGTATATTGCTCTATTTACACATGCCATGCCTCTTCTGGATATCTCAGGTTTCAGTTAATTCCCTTTAGTAACTCCAACTCTCCACGTTTTGTTCACCCTGCTGTGACCAGATACTGAAGTCACAAATCACAACAAAAAACATGGCATGTAAAACTAAACAATCTAACCCCTCCTGTGGACTAAAGAAAAGATTTGGTCTGAAATTCCAACATATATCACCTGAAAAAGGCCTGAGCATACAACTGCCAAAATGTTGTGAATATGACAAGATGAGGACAACAGTCTGAACAATGTAAATAGGTTAAAGATATTTAAGGAAAATTTATCAACTATCAGTCATATACTGGTTAACCTTTGAATAACAATGCCTTTAATTGCTAAATGTTGAATTTCAACCACAGCCCATATACTTACAACAAATGATATTCTTAAATGTTTATCTTTTAATAATAATGTTTATCATATTATTCCTTTGCTAGATGTTTTGAATATTTTCATTTGTACTCTTAATTCTTTAAATAATGACTTGCATTTTTATATATGATTGCTGCAATATTTTATTAATTGTTTCACCCCAAGCAAGGTCATAAGAATACAGGGGGGTTACAAGGAGTGAAAGAGAATGTGATGATTTTAGTCAGAAGTGAGGAAAGGACAATAAAGTAACAAGGTTTAAGAAGACAGAAGAGAATTAATGTTGTATTTAAATTTTTGAAGATTGCAGGGAAGAAAGAAAATTGGAAGGGAGTTCCACAGGTAAGAAGTGTGAGAAAAGAAAGTATCAGAACAGAAGTGGTGGATACATCTAGTTAGTTCAACAGTAAAATGGTGAGACCTAGTTGCCAATCTAGTAGCACATTTAAATTCATGCAGTTGAGGCACTAAGGAAAAAATCTCATCAGAACAATGACTATGAAAATATTTGTAGAAAAAACAGAGAGACGTAATGCAATAGGGGAAATTTCCACAGGTATTTTATAGTTGTGGAACTGCAAGGAGCTTATTCTGTCACTAAATTAAGAATTCATTAGAAAATTCAAATAGAAAAACTAGAAAATTTTCACAGGCACTGCTAGTAACTAGTAAATATTTACATCTAAGTTTAGACCAATGCTCTCATTATCCTATGGAGACAATTGATTTTCATAGAGAGAATGTATTTAAAATAGGCCTTATTATTACTAAAGATTGAAAGCCTTAAATATGTATGTGCATAATGAATGAGTTTACATATATGATATTACAAGTATAAAGTTACATGTTACAACATTGTATAGTTAGATTACCTCACTAAGTTTATATATCCACACTCTTTTTTTGTGTACTTCTTCTTCAATGTGCTGTGTCCCTTCAGAACATTGGTGATCATAACTCTCCACAATTTCCTGTAATTTTAAGTAAATCTTAATAAATCTTTTTTTTTTTACTATATCTTCCACGCCCTGTTCTGCCAACTATTTACACAAACTCATTATGTAAGTTACTCACTGCTTTTCCTTGTCCTTCTTGCCTTCAATATGTCCTCTGAGTATCAATTTTTTCAAACTCTCTTTTCTTATTATTTGCTTTAGAAATTTAAACTGCCTCTATGTTTAAGTGTGCTCTTTGTTTCCATTTTACCTAAAACTTGGTTGTTGCTCACATGTTCAGTCCATAGTATCCTCAGCATCCTTCTGTAGAACTCTGTTGTCTTAAGTTTCTTCTTCATTTACAATGATATTGTCCAGAATTCACTGTCATATAGCAGAGCCAATGTTACATAGCAGTCCAGTACTCTTTTCTTTGTTTTTAATTAAACGTTCTTGTTTCTTAATACTTTGCTTATCTTCTAGAAGGCATCTTTTGCTATTCCAATGTGACTTTGGATGTCAGTGTTACACTTTCCATTTTTTGTCTACAATCTGTAATTCGCATCTTGAATTGTTCCTTTTATTGATAACTATAACTTTTGTCTATCTATGAATCTATCAAGAAAAAAAGGCATTCCTGCTTTCTCATCTAGTCATTGTATGGATGATGTGGGTGAATATGCAGAGAACATAAGTATTCATAGTTGGGATACGAATGATCTTGAAGAAAAAGATCATCATACTCTATAATGTATTCTAAAAAATAAGACTCAAGACAAACTATTCGAAAACAGAAACTATGATTTTGAATTGGAATGAAAGCAGTTATGGCATATATACCGAATCCATCATAAAAAGTTCAAGATGTCAAATTAGTAAATACTATATAAATAAATAGTAACACTTCAAATACCTCAGTTTTTTGATTGGTTATAATAAATTTAGTAGAGGAGATAAGGAAATTGAATATAAAATATGCTACACTAGGAATAGCTTTGCCAAATACTACAAATTGCTGCAAAGTCAAAATACTAACCTAAAACTCTAGTCCTGTTTTTAAGTAGCCTCATCCGATCATGGATATTATGCATGGTGCCAAAGCTATTCAGAAATATCTAAACTGTCAATCACTTTCTCAGATTAATGATTAAAAATGACTTTAAGTGAATGAAGTTGTAGGTCTTACTAAAGATCATACTTCTTCAAATCTTGTGGACTAGTGCTACAGAATTACAAAGAACTGTACCAAATAAAAGAAACCACATAACAGCAACAACTAAAATGGATATCAAATGTAACGTTAAAAAAAATAATGACATAAACAAGATGTTGACATTCCACACTATTTCTAACAAAAGGTTAGGAAGAAAATCCATCAATACTGGCCTTTTTGTGAAAAGTTGTTTTCATAGAAAAATGTCATATATTTCAAATGACAGCATCTTGGCTGCTTAACCAATGAATGCCAAACATTTCCTTATAAGGAAACGGTTAATATTACCATTATCAGTAACATCACTTGCCATGCTTTTAATTCTTTTTATCCAAAAGAATAATAGAGTTTAAGACAGACTAACTTAAAGCCACATATGGCTTACCAGATAATCTAACCCATGAGCATATGTTTATTCATTGGTTGCAACATAATTGGTAATAAATGTTTCTAGCTTTAACCTCGATTAATTTTCATAATGCTTATATAATGTTATCATCCAAATGGTATTCAGAGTTGAACATTATAGCAACCATCAAGTCTGATATGTAATAGGTGTACTTTGTAATGGCTAGCAAGCTAGCTATTACTACTGCAGTAAAATCCACCCTCAATGGGTTCCCTATACTTGTTTTCCTAGGCCAATACTAAGCTTAGGGTACCTAATCATAAAGTAGTTGTTAGTACACTAGTATTTAACCCATTACTACCATAGTAATGTCAATTCTCACTAGGTTCCTAATGATTATAGCTTTGTGTCATACGAACTTGAGCTCATTAAATGTCCTTTAGCTGCATCACACTGTGGGATATAGGAATTCATGTAGTGTTGTGGTTATCAGTGCAAAATGTTGGATCAACAAGTTCAAATTCCAGCCAATTGTCGATGCATTTACTTTCACACAAAAATCCTTGGGAAAGTTACAAATTCATTTCTTCTTCACCCAGCTAGGGTTAAACAGTTTTTTTAGATAAATAGATTTCTCAAGACCATTGTTATAGCTCTTTATAACATCGATGGGAGTTTCCTTCAGAACCTTTCGTTTGAAGTAGTGTGGAAAGTCAACATCTTGATTTTGTTATTATCTTCTCTTCTAGTTACATGTGATATCCAATAAGGAGAGACTAAAAGAATAATTATCAAGGAATAAGGGATGATGATGGCATAAGGCAAAGATTGAACCCTAGGATAGAATGAACATTGATTGGCAAACAAGCTAGGAAGTGGTGAGACTGTAGCTGTATACTCCATATGGACTGAGATGGACTTGTCTCTCTAACTGTGCGATACGAGTTAACAAAGTCTCTCAAATCATTACTGCTTGGTGCTTGTCACTTGTGTTTTTCTGCAGTACTAAGCTTTGCTTAGTAAATATTAATGTAACACTTAGATATCATGATTTTTGCATGATTTATAATTGTGCTAACTCTAACAGTACTGACAGCTTAGCAACTGTAACCAACCATTTTTATATGATTTATCATTAATAATAGCAATAATAATAATATTTAACAGTACTAAAAGCATTAAAATGTTAGCAATTCTTTCAAATAGAATCTACAAAAAAAAAAAAAAATAAGAGAGAAAAAACAGTTGCTGAATTCTCCTTCAACTTGAGTCAACCTCTACATGATGAAAATTGATTTGGTTATCTCTTTAATGTAGCAGTATGCCTGGTGAAAGTGACAGTTTAACTGGTCACTACAGCCACACTACACACACAGCTACTATTGTATTGCAACTATGTATATTATCTGTCCATGCATGTAATGACAAAGGGTAAAACAACTGAGTCAATCTACAGCTGTGGTGACAACTGTAATTCATTTGCTATGAGAAAATGTGGTCAAGTTGTGTAAAGAAGTAAATTGTAGCTTTTCTTTTGGCAAGAAGCCATGCAATCACCAAGGAAACACTGACGTGGATGCACACATGCAGCACAGACAGATGTAGTTCATTGATATAGAGAAGGAAAGTGAAAATAGAAAGATAGAAAAAGAATTAGGGAGCTGCAAGTTGTGAGTGAGAAAGAGAAGGTATGAATGGAGTAGGGTTGTTAATTAGAAAGAAAAGGAGTGAATAGAGTGAGTGAGTAACTAAGGAAGAATGAATGGATTAAGTGAGGGAGTCAGTGAGTGAATAAACAGAGCTGAGATAGAAGAAAGGAGTGTGAGTAAGGAGGAGTCAGTGAGTGAGTAGATTAAATAAGAGAGTCTGTGAGAGTGTCATAAGGATGAGACAGTGAATGTCTAAATAAGAGTGATCAAGAAATTAATTGAGGAAGAAGTTGAATGAGTGAGCACATTTGAAAATGAAGGAATGAAAACAGCAAAGAAAATCCAAGTGACATGAAAGATTTTGAAAGAATGAGAAAAAAGAAGATTGAAAGTGAAAGAGTAAATGAGAAAGCAAGAGAGAGAATATAAGTATATGAGGGAGTAAAAATGAAAAAACAAGTGGGAGGAAGTAAAAGTGAGAGAGTAAATGAGAAAGTAAGAGGGATAAAAGTGGAAGAGTAAATGAGAAAACAAGAGAGAGAGAATAGAAGTATATGAGGGAGTAAAAGTGGGAGAATAAATGAAAAAGAAAGAGGGAGGAAATAAATGATAGAAAGTAAAAGTGAGTGACTAAATGAGAAAGGAAGTGGGAGAAAATGTGAGAAAGAAAGAGGGAGAGAATAGAAGTATATGGGGGAAGCAAAAGCAAGAGAGTAAATAAGATATAAGAAGAGAAGTATACGAGTGAGTAAAAGTCGGAGAGTAAATGAGAAAGCAAGAGGTAGAAAATGAGAGAGAGTAAAACTGAGACAGTAAATGAGAAGGTAAAATGGAGAGAAGAGAAATATATGAGAAAGTAAAAATAAAGGAGAATAACAGTGAGAGAGTAAATGAGAAAGCAAGAGGGAGAAAGTAAATGTAAGAGAGAAGGAAAACGAGAGGTAAAAAATAAATGAGAAACCAAAAGTGAATAAGAGGAAAAGTAATTTTTATGGATTAAGAATGGATTCAATATGAATGAGAGTGAGTAAATGAAACAAAAATGTTCAAGAAATATAAATTCCAACGGCAATGTGTAAAAGAGAAAGAAAAGAGTTATAGAAAGAGTTACAGGTAACAAGGCAAGAGGAAATAAGTTAAAAAGAGAGTGAGAATGAAGGAAAGAAAAAGTGATAGATACAGTAAAAATAAAGGTAAAAAAAAAAAGAGAGTGAGAACAAAACAGAGTAAACCATCAAGAAAGAAAATAAAGGTATATGGATAAGTTAAAAATGTAACAGAGCATAAAAAGACAGTGCCTTACAGTAAGATTTAACTTAAAGTAGAATTATAAAGCAAAGAATTGTAAGAGTTAAGAGAAAAAGTCAGAGGTGGAAAAGAAGGTTTAGAAGGTATTAAATAGAAAATAATAAAAATGTAAGCAATAGAAAGAAAACTGAAACGGGGGGGAAGATCTGTAAAGGCAGGCAGAAAAATTTAAAAAGTCATAAAAATAAGTGGGGAAAAAGACAAAGTAGAGATGCAAGTAATATGTTTATTAAGTGAAAGGCTAGAAGAGAATCCAAAGAAGCTATTAGAGAAGAAAGAAAGAAGAAAGAAGGATGAGATGAATGAGAAAATAATCAAGGAAATAAATGCATTAATGAATCAAATGAAAGTGAAAGATATAATGTCTCATTATAGTGAGAAAGACAACCATACAGTGATGACTGAATTTACAAGGGCTGATTGGCTAGACCAGTTGCCATGTCTGCAGTCAAGTCTTAGTTACAACTCAAATGGCCTTCATCATCATCATCATCTTTGCCATTGCTGTCATCATCTTGTTGTCTTGGTGATTGAATTCAGACACTTGTAAACCTGAAGACAATTAAAAACAGAAAAAAAAAACCAACACATTGTGCTTTTCATCTTTAGTACTTAGGTACAAACATAAGTAAAAATTAGTTGCACTGACAAACTATACGAGTTGCAGATAAATTATATAACCAAATAGAGAGGCTGCTTTGGGAGTGAGGTAGTTATTTCCCACCTTGCTAGTGGACAGTGTTCAAACCGAGATAAAAGCATGATTTTGAACGCTGATTTTCAGGGATGGCAGGTAGCCCAGTCTTGTTTGAAAAGTTTTGATGATTCCAACTAACTTCCTTATGTTATTTCTACTAGATTAAGTTAAGCTTAATGAACAGCCTTTGGTACCTTGCCTCATGACTGAAGTAATTTTACATCTCTAGTTGCTGACAGTGGTTTTTGTTTGAGCCAAGATCTTGAATTCTCAGTATTAACTGAATTCAAAGTTCCCCATTTAGAAAACTGATGCATCACAATCTTCTTAAATTTATTTTTCTTCAGTTTAATTCTTAAGTAAGACCTAGCTAAACTTGGTGAATATTAGTACTGTTACTGCCTAGTGGCTAAGCTAGTTCTACATTTCTCACAAATGTCAGTGATCAGTGTTTGAGCCCAAGTTGAAAACCAAGATGTAGGACACCAATTTTCTGAGCAGAAAAGCATTTTATGGAGGTACGGGTGGTCTGTTCACAGTCTGTTCACCAGTTCAGGGCTTTACACCTAGGACACACCATATTACTTCCACAGAGTCAAATCATCCTCATTTCCCCTGTGTGCCTAATATAAAAAGAAAGTTCCACAGCTTTTTTCCAAAGGTTGCTATCTTGCGGGAAAAGATTCTTGTGTGGATGCTTTCTTGAACACTGCAACTGTAAGTCACGGGTGAATAGCAATCTATCCTCTTTATCCTCATAATCCTACTGCCTCCTCTTTCATTCATATCCCACTTTATTCATCATAACCATTTTAACAGTAACCCTCTAATTTGAGTGGCTATCAAGCCTTGTATTCGGTGAACTTTAGTATAAAAGAAAATACTGGAAACAGTGATCTGTGTACCAACTTCAGCTGAGACAGTTTGCATCCATTTTGCACTAATGCCCTTGGGAAAGGCACTCCTCCATCCAGAGCCATTGGTAAATAGTAGAAAAGATAGATCCCTCTAGCCCTCAGAAGTTGGCCAACTTGTGTTAGACTAATAACTCAGTCCTGTAAAAATTCACTGGCTACTGAAACTTCAGCAACATTACTGGACATGGCTGTAGCCATATGCTCCACAAGGAGGATAGAGGAATAAAAAAAAAATTAAAACAGTCTTTTCATTTGTAAAACTTGTGCAACACAGCCTTTCTAACTTCTATCTCCTTCTGATTCTGAGAATAAATGAGAGGGAAATAGATTACTGCATGACAAAGAGTGGGTGAAATAAGAAAAGTGTGATAAAAATTGAGCAAGTGAGAGAATGAATGAAAAACTGAGCAAAAAGGGGAAAAAGACATAAATAAAAGTAAAGTCTAAAGAAAAAGAATCTGTGAGAAATGAATGGAAGAATAAACAAGAAAAAAATCTGTTGTAGTAAACCGATGGACGATAATGGGTATGCCCCCATTCACATAAGTATCGTAGTAAATAATGTATGTTGGTCTACAGTTGAAGATTCGTCTCCAGCTGTGCTTATCAAATTTCTGCCTCTGGACAGAGAGGATCTCCAGATGAGACTATGTCAAAGGGCAGAATCTCATCTTTGAAAACAACTACCCAACCCTGTTTTATATGGGGTCTACGGAGAATTTCTGGTCAAGCCTACAGGCTCGGATACCCTGCATTAAATTCAGTCTTGTGCCACATATGAGTGGGGCAGTTGGTAGATATCCTGCAGTTGGAGATTCATTGTGGAATTCTGTTGACTCACTTCTAACAGTTGGCTACTTCTACATGCTGCTAGTGAAACTTATATGTGTTGTTCTTGTCCTAAGTATTATCATTCATTACCAACTTTTGTTTGATTATTCTATTCAGTAACTTTCCTTAGGTTACAATAAAATCTGTGGTGAGTAATATTGAAGAGAAAATGCTGAGTCTGGTTAATGGTAATGATGAAATTAACTACTTCCATACTGGAAACATTTGGTATTCAATGACCAAATAACATTATTGTTGGTTAAAATTTATAAAATCATTCTATTAAAACAGTCTTTCAGATAAATAGATTTCTCAAGTCCATTACTATAGACCTTTTCTAACATCAATGGGATTCAGAACCTTTTGTTTGAAGTAGTGTGGAAAGTCAACATCTTGATTCTGTTATTATTTTCTCTTCTAGTTACATGTGATATCCAATAAGGAGAAACTAAAAGAATAAGGAATGATGAGGCATAAGACAAGGATTTATTGGAGTAAGAGAATGTCCAAGTTAAGAATTACAGATGCAAGAAAGGAAGTAAATAGTCAGACATGGAATGAGAAGGAGAGAAAGAATAAATCACAAAGAATCTGAAAAAATAAAATTAAAAATTAAAAATAGAAGTAATCAGTGAGAGAAAAACAGATTCAGAGAGTGGGTGAAAGGAAAACGTATACTAAGTATTATTATTACTATTAGTGTAACCATGCTGTTAAAAATAACAGCATTTGTGAGAAATTTTTAATATTGAGATGCAATGAAACAATGTGCTGAGATTTAATAAAATGGTGATCTAGTATTAACAAATGGTGGCTAATCAACTGTTTAATTACTCTGGTTTTACTACTACTACTATTTAAAAAGATTTTTTGTTATATTACATTTATTACATAACAAACATAACAATTACATGTATTTCATTATATTAAATAATGAAGGATGAAAATTCCCAACTTAAGCATAAGTCACTGAAGAGTTTACATATTTTATTCCCTTATTACTACTTTTCTTGTAATAATTTGCTTTTTTTAAAAAAATTCCTTGATTGACTTTACTTTTGACAGAAAACTGCTAAAAAGGAAAAAAAAATCTCAATACATGAGTTGCAGATCTCAGAAGTCATTTAAGAACTTGTAACTTAAACAGAAGCTAGTGATAAACTGTTTAGTCAATTAATTCCTTTATTACTATGTTTCTTGTGAAGGTTTTGTTTTGAGGGAAATTACCTTGATTGTCTTTATTTTATTTTTTGTTCTGCTGAGTGCAACATACAGCTGCTTATAAGCAAACATTGGGTCTATGAAATAGACATCAACATTAGAAAAGGAATAACCTTTCAACTTGTTAATAAAATTACATATACACAAAAGATATAAATAAATATACAACAATAATTATTATATAGTCCTGATTATTAAAATGACTAAGGGAAATATCCACTAATGAATTTACTATCTTAATTTGATTTATTTAGCTCTCCACTATAGAGAATTACCCAAAATATATAGATAAATATATACACAATGATAATGATAATATAGTGTTGATAATAATTTTAATTATTATTTGCTTTCATCTTAAGTCCATTAAACCATAAAGGTCACTGGTACACCAAATGTCATTGTGTCTTGGGTATGATAGCTGACAGAGCCTATTTATCTTCAGATTGATTCTGAATTCAGAATTGTTCTCCATTTAGAGTGGTTTCCAACCAAGGCTACAGAGCCCAATCTACTCTTCTATTTACCCCATAGCTAAAGGGAGAAATGATGGATTCATTCTAAGTAGTTATTTTCTTTCCTAAGAGATCATTTTCAATCCTAAATGGCCAATTTGAATATGAAATAGTCATTCTTTTCAATACTAAGGGACCATTTTTCATCCTAGGTTGTCACTCTTAGATGATGATTTTAAATTAGGCAACAGAGATCTGGTTCCAGAGAAGAATGCTGAGAATACCATGCACAGAGCATGTGAACAATAAGGAAGTCTTAAAGAAAATGTAAACAAAAAGAACACATACTTAAAATCAGAAACAGTTGAAATTTCTGGGTCACATAATGAGGAAAGAAGGCTTGAAGAATTTGCATTCACAGGTCATACTGAAAGCAAGAGGTGCAGAGGGCAACTGAGTAACTTTTTACAAATTAATTTTTCTGTGCAATTGGAAAGTTTTAAAAAAAGCTGTGTAAATTAGTGTTATCAAGCAAGACAGGTTATCACTGTCCCCTGCAATAAATATATTATATATATATATATATATATTAACACAACTACATGCTTATCCAGACATCTTACATTACACCTATCTGATCACAGCTCCATTAGAACCCATTTAAACACACACACAAATTTACCAGACTCCATTAGAAACATATTAGTAGAAAACACAAATATATTAACTGCATCCACCTGCAAAAAAAGATTAAAAATAATAAAATTATTTTAATAATAAAAAAGAAAAGGCCAACTCTTAACCATATTAACTACTAACAAAACCACAACGTGCTAACCGTATTCAGAAATTAAAAACATCCCTACCACACACTAAGACATACACATAATGCACACACTCAATTAAGCCGAAAAAACGAATCATCCTTAATAATGGCTATAGGTATAGCTGAAAGCGCTTGGAAATACAAAACATTTGGACAGTTCTTACACCCTCTTTGTCCAGAAAAGAAAGCTCTTGTTCGAACACAAGAAAAATTAAATAAAAAGCTTAACCATAGTACCTTGTCTATCGTTTTTTAAGGAAACATGCATAAACGAAGGATTGCTGCCTATATATATATATATATATATATATATATGTTATGTCTTCATTCCATTGAATGAGGTTAATGTAATCGTAGTCTTACTGAATTCTGTAGTAAGGATGTAAGGCTTGCACTTGGCTAGCTCTCAGCATAAGTATATATGTTGTTTGACCTTGTCCAAGTCATATTCTGGAGAGATGTGTTCATCTCCAGGACTATATATATATATATATATATATATATACATGATCAAACAGTTTCATGTTGAGCCCTCAAATTGCTTATATATACTTAGTATACTGAAAGGGAGATTTTCAATTAAAATATTTTTTGTTCATAATAGAGGGAGTGTAGCACTCTCATTGAATGGGTATCTATAATAATATTGCTTCAAGACATAACTGATACAGAATTTAAATTTTGAAATTCCAAGGAAAAAAACAATTACGGGTTCAGCATCAATAAAAGGAGCTGTTTTACAGTCATTATAATATAATCCAAAACTTGATCTCTTACCTGACATAGATGGTGACATATACTAGCATTTATCTGTGTTTTTGAAGTTATGCTCTACAAGTGGTATCTTTTGATGTTCCTAGATCTTCCAAAAATTTTACAGTCATAGTGATTAAGTACTTATCTTTTAAAGCATCATAATAATCAACTAATAGTCACATACTTCTGGGATTTATTTCATAAGTCACCAAGGTTAAAACCAGTTTTGGATAGTATGGTCTGATATTGTATAATCCATTATCTTTTTCTGAGGTGTTTCAATGTAGGTAAAGCTATTCTGGTTGAGCATTACAACTGAGACAAGTGTTTGATCCTCTCTTAGTTCCCCATACAAAATATTGATATTAAATGTTATAATTTACAGTTGAACTGGATAGATGTAGTCATAAATTCTATGCTAACAATTTATTTTCTCACACTTTTCACTTGTAGAACCTCCCTTCCAGCCCCATGCTTTCCAGCCATCTCTAATTTGCAAAAATTTAAATGCAATGTCAATTGCTATCTACTGTCCACTTTTCTCTTTTTGTTCATTATTAATGTTTCTGTTCCTAATTCTTCTACACCCTATAACCTCTTGTGTCTTAGTAGCTTTACTGCCTTGCATGGGGTGATACCAATTTAAAAAAAAATTTAAAAAAAAAATGTGATAATATAAATAACATAAGAACCATTGTCTATATGAATGCGAAATAAGCTTTAGAGTAGAGTTCTTTTAATTTGCTTCTAATTTCTGAAATCTCTAAGTTGCTTTAGTGACCTTAAGATCCAATTTAAAATAATGCTTCCAAATTGCTACAATATTATTATATCTGCCAGTATAACATCTGAAATAAAGATTATAATATTGATATATGTAACAACAATATCAATAATATATAAGTACCCTAGTTTTTCTATATGCATGTGAAAATAACCTTTAGAGTAGAGGTCTGCAAAAAAAGGTAATAGTTTTGATATACCTTAATAAAATATCAAACATGCCTGCTTATTCTTCAGGTTATATGATTCTCTTGACTATTGAGTTAGTCTAGACCATCACTGCTGTATAGTGAGTTTGATACTCCCCGGGTGCCTCATTCTTATGGCTTTGTAACTGACTATACTGAGCTAAATATCTATATGATGTTCTTGAGAACAAGTTTTGATAATAATACTTAGGAAAGAATTATCCATCATAAGTAACTGTAACTGTTCCTAAACCATGAAATTACTTATTATCTCTGATTTCACAATCTTTATAACTTTTTGAATTGGTTGTTAGAGCAATTTTCATGTCAGTAATTATATTGCTATCAATGATTTATGAGCCTTGCATGCAATACTCTGAATGTTTCTTTTCGTCTGTTTTACCCAAGTCATATTGATGGACAAACATTACCCAAAGTCATACTGATGGCCAAACATTAACTTTCAGCTATAATATATGAGCTTGCTTCATGGCTGAGATAATTACACATTTCTTTCCAGTGCTTCTGATCAATGTTCAAGTCAAGATTTTGTAATGCTGATTTTCAAGATAGGCAGGCTTTCTCTACTTAGAAATTGGTATAATATTTAATTACCTCAATTTGACCTTATATGATATAAAGGTCAAATTTATGTAATTAATGCAATATACTGTTGTACATTATTTTTTAAGCTTATCAACTAAAAATGATACACTAAAGTATATTGCAAAAGTTTTTAAACCTATCCCTAAAATCTTGAAAATAACATTACATTCAGATTATTGTCCTCATCTTTGCTGATATTATCACAAAATTTTGGCTGTTGTGTCATCAGGCCTTCTTCAGGCATTTGCCATCCAGGTAACCTTCAGAAAACTTTTTATCTGAACCATTTGTTGAATCAACCAAATTCACCAATACTTTAATCCATAATAAACAGTTTATTAAATTGTTGACATAGTAATTGTGAGTTCAATCCCTGGGTTGGGTTGTGCAGACTTAGAATAAGTAGAAATAAGGCAAGAAATAACTGAGTAGTACTAAATAGAAACAACATGGACATTGGAATAAGAACTCCCCACTTCATAGATTAAATAATAGGTTCATTTACATTATTTACATTGTTTTGACTGTTGTCCTTGTCTTTATTGCCATATTCATGATGTTTTGGCCGTTGTACTCTCTGGCCTTCTTCAGGTGATTGGAATTTCAAACTGAACCTGAAGAAGGCTGGAGTGTATAACAGCTGAAGCATCATAAATATACCAATAAAGATGAGTAAATTGTAAATAATTACAATACATCATCTCAGAAATATAGACAGATAATGATGGGTTCAGTTCAGATTGTCAAAACATGAAGAAAGCCAGAGGCCACAATGACCAAAACATTTTGATAATGACAACAAAGATGAGGAGAATAATTAAAATGTAAATAATGATAATTACTCATCCCAGAATGTCAATTTGAAAATATTCCATTCTTTAATTATGAACAAACTTACTAGAAATCTAAATTAACCTAAGTTGAAAAGTTTATATATACAAGGAAAGTATTTGTTTTTGAATACTGCCTTGACTCTGGTAGACTGCAAGGCTTTTATAAAGATGATCATGAACTTCTTATGCTTCAATTATCCTCATTACTTCTTTCACTTGAAACTTGAGGCAGGGATTTCTATTGGTACAATCTTTCATTACTTTATTCCATAGATTATTTATCAGAGTCTGGTGAGTAGCCATTTCAATACCTCAAAACTATGTTTACACATGTAATGGCATGGCATAGTGCACCATAATGTATAAAAACTATGCTACTTCTCATCTAAATGAATGGTACTAGATGTGACTCCAAGACTGTCAAGTGGCTTTCTGAATCCATAGTCACTTTTGGTAGCAGAAAATACAATTCTAAAAAAAAATGGACTAGATCCATCAGATTATATTATCCTTGACTACTCTTCCAAGGTCCAAATTTTTGATCTTTTACAGAATTTTGTGTACATCAATAAATGATTCTTGTTCTCAATTGTTTTTTTCAAAATTCTATGAGTCATCAGACCAAAACTCTTTAGGATTATCCCACCTTGTTGGCCTAGGATGCCTGTTAGATGTTGCTGTATTCAGGACTATAAAGGCAAGAGACATAAAATCCTCTCCCTTTCTTAGCAGTGACTTGTCTCTGCTGAGAGTTGGAGTTTTTTCTCCAAACTGCTTAATTTCAAACAAACCATATGTACATCATGCACACAAACACAGACAAACAGTATGGCCATGTACATAAATGTTATCTTTACTTTTTGAGTTATCTGTATGATATAACAATGTATAATTTTATATATCAATAAAACAGTATTTAGAAAAACAGTATGACAAATTGGTAAAAAGGTTTGTGACACATTTCATCCATTAGAATTTCATCAAACTGGGCCTTGTTGATGTTGCCACAGATACACATGTGCATGAAATGAGAGATGCTGGTAGTTTCAATATTTTGAAAGAATATTTTTCAATGTAGCTAAATTCATCTGTATTCTTTTTCTCTCCATCACCTTTGTCCCTGACTATCCCAAATTGTGACAACAGAAAATCTACCAAGAATGGATATATATTGTAAGAACCTGAATGCAAATTTACCATAGCTGAACTAGTGATCAAAGCACTTTCCAGATATTTTTGTCTCAGTAGATTATTTTCTCTTTTAATCAAAGTAGCATTCCTTATGTCAAAATTGTGGTCAGTTTTGTTACAGTGAACAACCAATGTGTTTTGTGAGTTGTTTTTTTAAAATGTTTCTTTTGTGTTCATGCATTCTTTGTAGCAATTCCTGGACTTGATAGAGTAAATTCCTCCTTCAAGTTTTGGTTTGTTTTTTATTGTTTTAGTTGTAGTTGTGACAAATTTTATGCTGAGTTTAGATAAATGTTTTTTTTGGTTGTAGTTGTGACAGAGTTAGTGGGTAGAATAATATACTTTTTGGATTCATGAGGTTTTTCAGAAAGGACAGCTCTTATATTTATAAATGTAAATATCATTTTCTGTTACTTTTTTCTTTTGTGAGCTATATTGTTCTTTATATATATATCTTCCACATGTTGAATCAATTTCTTTGAAAACATTGAATTAATTTGTTTTGAAGTTTTCAACTGCATCAAGAACAAATGATTGCTTTAAAGTGCTGACCAACAGCTACCATATCCATCCATTGCAGTCCTGTAACACTGATATCACTAGAATCTTTTTTTTTTTTTTTAAATAGAACTCACTGTATCAGATGAAACTGTTCATAATGGAGAAAGCTGACCCTCTAGGAATGGGTTGAGAGATACTTATCTTTTTTCCATTGCCTTATGTATGCATTGTTACCTTCACAGATTGCCCTGAATATTTCTATACGGCAAACATTTCTGCAACTGCATATTGACTATTAAGGTATATTTTATTTCTTCTCCTTTTTTGTGCTCTTCTGCTACTAATTTGAAGCTCTCATTTTCCTCAGATGTTTGTAAATTTCCAACACTGTTGGTCAAAAACCTCTATCTGATCCATTTGTACTTTTCATACTTCTGTTCCTGCTGAACTTAAAGAATGCATTTTCAGTTCAGAAAAAGTTTTCAGAAAAATCTCACAAAAAATTAAATTTCCCTTGCAACATGGTGCATGTTGGATGATCCATGCTTCCAAACTTTGACCCATTTTACCTAAATAGTATTGTGCTAACATTTGAATTTGTTAGTTACAGAACTAATATGATGGGTAGGTAGAACATTCTTTCTGATCGGTCTCAACATCAGTCAGGCATCAAAATCAATGCACAGATTGGTGGGAAAATAACAGCTTCCAACACCAACTAAAATTTGCTTAGCAAATCTTGCATTCACTTCACCGTAAGCACAAATAGATGGGCATTTCTGCAGATCTATTGACCTAGGCTTATAAAATTATCCCATTTTTTCCTCTGATGCTGGAGACCACAGTATCCAAAGGGTAACCATACAGGCTCAGAAACTTTGTAATAAAATCAATTTCTGAATCTAATTTATTTTCCAAGCATATGATGAAGGCTCACAATCCTCACTGGGTGCTTCACACTTTCAATCTTGTGTCACATCAAAGTTACACATAGAAAATCATTTTTCAGCCTTGTGCCACATCAAATTTACACTTAGAAAATCATTTTTCAGCCTTATGACACATCAAAGTTACACTTAGAAAATCATTTTACAGCCTTGTGCCACATCGAAGCTATGCTTAGAAAATCACCATATGACCAAGGCCCGATGAACCAAAGTTTTAATTAAATTAATTTTTAGCTGTTTATAACAGAATGAATCTCATTGGGTATATAAGCCTTTAAAGGGAGACTGATATAAGAAATCCAGTATTTGATCTGTGTATCATGACATCAAGAAAAGTAAGGACAACATTGATCTCATTTTCACATGTGAATTATAACAGGGTGGGTGCAATGTATTAAGTATTTCATGGAAAATCACAGTTTCAACCTTATTTTCAAACATACAAAAAGTCTTATCCACATATCTAACATAATAACTGGATTCTACAATATGAGTGAGTACATCATGCATAAAAACCCAACAAATCTATTTGCCATTTTTAACCCTAAAAGACTACCCATTGCTATTTTAATGATTTTAAATAACTATTAAATTCATATGACAGGTATATATAAAAAATATGAAGCCTAAGCCCCAGAAGGAGGCTAAGTTTATTGCCTGGCACCTGAGGCTTCCCCAAAAGAGAGATGTGCCAAAGGGGCTTGGGCAATTTTTCTATAGTATTGCTGTTAAGCCCACTTTAAATCTTGACCTTGTGTCACATTTGGTCATGACATGGGCACACTGAAAAATATACATTTCAATTTGAAGATTCTTGATAAAATCCAAAGAAGAATCTGCAATGTTATTGGTCTTGACCTGGTATCTCTCCTTCAGTCACTTTTCCACTACTGTAATGTAGCTTCCCTTTGCCTTTTCTATAAATATTTTCATGATAACTGTTCTGATGAACTTTGCTCTGTGGTACCTAGAATTTACGAATTTAAGCACAGTATTAGATTTACAGTTGAAATGATGAGATGTAACTGTAAGTTCTATGCTAACAGTTTCTTCACTCTCACTTCTCACTTGTAGAATTCTCTTCCAAGTCAACTTTTTCTTTAAAAATTTAAATTCAATGTTAATCATTATTTACTGTCTTCCTAATTCTTGTTCTTTTATTGTTCTCTCTCCTTAATAGTGTTTTTTTTTTCTCATATTTGCTAACACTAAGTAACCCTTTGCATCTTTGTGGCTTTATTGCTTTGCTTGGGGTGAATTGATTAAAAAAAAAGACAAAAATAACTCTTGATTATTTTCAATTTATTTTCATGAGAATTGGAAAATTGTAGTTTTTAATTTATATTTTTCATTTTCCCTCTGTATATTTCTACCAGACATATGGATGGCCTTGTATGTAAATGAAATATGACTTGAAATAAACATTCATAACAAACAAAAATAAACCCTTATAAAAGCCTTTTCTATAATCAAATTAGGATCAATTAGTTAAGCAGGATAATAAAAATAGCATCTGAAAATATCTTTCTAATGTACTTACTGACATAAACAGAGTTAAACCTGATATAGAAAGTTAATAATTCCGTTCTCCCTCTGGGTTTGTCTTTTCTACTAGATACTTGAGTAACACAATAGTTATGAGTCTTGACATTGTATTGATATGGACAAACAGGCAGAATTCTCTGACCAACAGAGCATGACTCTCTAGCAATATGTTAGACGTGGCATTTATAATTGCATTTGTTTTTCCCTTGTTATCTTTTTGTGTGGATGATTTATTGATTGTAAAGTAGGACAGTCCTTACATAAATTTTTAGTTTGATGTCAAGGAAAACATTTGTAAAAGGCCCAGCCTGCATTTATTCAAATCTTACAATAATCCACAAACTGTCCATATGTCTATCAACTGATAATTCAAGGACAGAGCCATATATGGCCAACAAATTTTCTGTGGTTAAATGGGAATCTAGAGCAGGATTACAGCATATTAATTTTAAAAATTCCAAAAGTTTTAGAGTTTTTAGGTAAGACTTTTGAGGATAATCTATCTTGCATATCAATAAGTCTACCATTCATCCATGCTTAGAATATTGCTGTCACATATGGTCCAGTGTTCTTGCTATTTATCTTGAACTCCTTGATAAAATCCAAAGAAGAATCAGTAAGATTACTGGTCCTGATTTGGCCGCTCAGCTTCAATCATTTTCACATCACTGTAAGGCTGCATCTCTTGCATTTTTCTGTTATTCTGTAAATACTTTTCCTGTTTGGCTGAGCTCTTTTCTGTGGTATGCAGACTTTTTGAATTTGAGTGCAGTACTAGACTGGCATTAAGATCTCATCAATTTACAGTTGAGCTAGCTAGATGTAACTGTAAATTCTATGATAACAGTTCCTTTTTCTTGCATTTCTTGCTTGTGCTTCTGGCACCATGCTTTTTTTTTTTTTTTAAATTTAAATGAAATGTCAATCGCCCATTCATTATTAATGTTTCTGTTCCTAATTCTTCCACACCCTGTAACCCGTTGTGTCTTAGTAGCTTTACTGCTTTGCATGGGATGATACTAATTTTAAAAAAAGGCTTCTATTTACAATAAAAGTATAATGCTAAAATGGACCCTCACTTTGTGTCCATCAGGATAATTAAATTCAATTTTATCTTTTTGTTTAAACATATAAAGTATATATTTAAGTGAAACCAGACACCAAAGATATGACCATTTTTTTATATACTTTTATTTTAAAATTAATGCAGTACTTTTTTTTATAATTTCAACACAAGGAAGGTAATAAAGTCACTAAGACACAAAGTGTCAGTGAGTTTGAGAGGATATGAGAATAAAAAAGGAGAGAGAGCAATAAAAGAACAGGAATTAAGGAGATAGAAGAGAGCAATTACAGTTGCATTTACATTTTTGAAGATCAAAATTGACTGGAAAGCAAGAAGCCAGAAGAGAGTTCCACAAGTGAGAAGTGTAAGAGGAGAAACTGTGGGTATAGAACTTACAGGTGCATCTAGCCATTTCAACTCTAAAATGATGAAACCTTGCTGCCAATCTAGTAGTATGCTTAAATTCATAAATTTTAAGTAACAAAGTGAAAAGTTCATCAGACAATTACCATGAACATATTTATAGAAAAGATACAGGGTAGCTGCATTACAGTAGTGGGAAGGTGACTGAATCCAAGATGCCAGGTCAGGACCAATAACATTTCAGATTCTTCTTTGGATTTTATCAAGAATCTATAAATATATAGAAGTACTAATCCAGATGTGATAGCAATATTCAATTAATGGATGAATCAATTTATTCAATATAATCTTTCTATATTATATCACCAGAAAATATTAGCCTGAGGAGTTGCAAGGAGTCAATCTCCAGGAGCTTAGCCTCAGCCATGTTGATGGAAGGCAAGGGTTCTTTCAGATGATTAAAAGGGAACAATTTTGTTTTGGAGGTGTTAAAATTTATAAACCATTTCTAGCACCAGTTAACAACAAATTTTAAGTCCTTTATGAGCTCAACTACCAATTTTACCTTATCAAACCAATCAGACTTACCATTAAGGCAGGAATAAATAGTTGTGTCATCAGCATAGATACCAAGTTGAGAACTAATGACATCAGGAAGGTCATTGATAAAAATTAAGAACAACATAGGTCTAAGGATAAAACCCTGGAGGACATCTGCATTAATGCAAGAAGATCTAGAAGAGTAGGTGTTCATGGTAACTTTCATTTCATTGATCAAAGTTTAATCCATGGCCACCTGGAGGACATAATCCTTAGTTTTCCAATGATATTTATCAACATATATAGTTTTTATGAAAGCACAGGTGTTTATTGCTATAATAAAGAGCCCTTAAAAAATTAGGTATCTAAATATGTGGATATTTGAAATTTTTGTGAAATACCTTCAATATTTTTAAATGTGATCTAAATTTTTGAATAAAGTATGAATCCATGACATCTTATTGGGCTAAACAGCCGGGGTGACTGTGTTCACTTGTCTTGAGGTAGCAATCAGTCTAAGAAAAAGAAATATGAATTCAAACTCATCTAGAAAGTGTTGGGTTCCATCAGGCTATCTAGCCCAAGACACATCACTGCTGTTACATATGCAGTACATGTGTGCCTCTATGATCCAAATGGGTTATAGCACTCATAATGTGTCAAAGAGATTAATAGAATATAAATTTCTCCTTGTACAATTCATTACAGGCTTTCAATCCACCGAGAGACTTAAAATAGACTTAATTACCCATTGATGTGTCGCTCTTATGTCTTATTACTATCCGTCCAACTCCCTGTTCTGCTATCCATTTATACATTCATTAAATAAGTTACTCACTTTTTACCTCTATCAATTTTTGTCTGTAATATGTCCTGAATGTGTTAGATTCTCCAAGTATTCTTTCCTCATTATGTTTCCAATAAAATTCAAATGACTTTTTTCCGATTCTGAGAATAAGTGTTCATGTTTACATTTTCCATTACTCACTCCATCCATGGTATTCTCAGCATTCATCTGCAAGAACATTTTCAGCATTTACTGCCATATGAGATGATTGATATTATATAGCAGTTCAGCACCCTTTTCTTTGTTTCTAACACAATTTTCTTGTATCTTAATACTTTGCTTAGATTTTTCAAAACTATTCCAATACACCTGTGGATTTTCGTGTCACATTTTCTGTCATCTGTTAATACACTTCCCAGATATTTAAACTTCTGTACTTGTTTGATTTAGACATCTCCAATTCATAACTCATGTTATGACTTACAAAAAACTGCCACAAAGGGAAAGATATCAGATCAAGTATATTGTCAGCATGGCACTTGTGAACTACTGATAATAACTAATAAATTTTTTATTAGTTTACTGCATTAAATAATGTAGTAGATATTTAAAAACAAAGAAGTATTATGTTAGAATTCTGCTTATTCATTCATCCCTTAGTCAGCATATAAGCTACAACCTGCCAATACCTCATAAATAATGAACTATTCTATTTTGATCATAAGGAATGATAGAAAAAACATATCAGAGACACTATTTAGTTTCAGTGAGAGAGAGAGAGAAAGAGAAGAGGCAATAACGCTTCCACCTGTTTCAGTGAAATGGAAAACATTGAAATATTTTGTTAAAGATAAGCTTACATATTTAACAGTGTAATAGGTGAATTTCCACAGGTATTTTATAGTCGTAGAACTTGCAAGGAGATTATTCAACCATTAACTTAAGAATTATTATTCATCAGGAAATTTAAATAAGAAAACCATTTTCATTGGTACTACCAATTCTAATAAAATAGTGACTCGGCAAAGAAAAATGCTTCATAGATCATCATAACAGTGAAATAACAACTGCGACACTTAAATTTCAATCTCCAATATTTGGCTCAAGATGTTGTCACCTATAAAAATAATTACTTATTGAAAGAACAGGAAAGAACTTGAAAAGGCAACCAGTCCTTGAAAACTCTTCTACAGTGATAAGAAATATCAAATGAATTAGTTATTGATTGTGAATGAAAATTTGTCAATTTTTTTATTTTTTTTTTTTATTATTTATGGTTATCAGCAAAAGAGACAGCTGTAAGTACATACTGGGGATATCAAAATCATGTAGTTGCGGAAATTCAGATTGTGTAATAACAGATGATGGAAAAATGTAACACAAGAATCCAGCAATTGAGAATAGCAAAAGTTGTCTTCCAGAAACTAAGCAAAGTATTAAGAGATAGGAAAATTTCATTCGGAACAAAGAAACAAATGCTGAGCTGCTATGTAATATCTTATCTCCCATAGAGCAGTGAATGCTGGACAATCTCCTCACAGATGAAGAAGAGCCATGAAGCAACAAAGATATGGTTCTACAAAAGGAGACTGAACATGTGAGCAATGAGAAATTTTAAGAAAAATAGAAGGTACAAGAAGAAGCAAGAAGTTGATTTCCTGGAAGTTAGCATCAACCATCCTGATGGAAGGCATAAAATGTTTTCTATGGTGATTAAATAAAAGCAGTTTTGTTTTGGAGGCATTAAAAAATATCCATTATTCCTTACCTCATTTAATCACTGATTGGAGGTCATTTTTGATAGCAGCTGCTATTTTTTAGTTTGTCGGATCTGCTACTAAAGATGGGAGAAAATAGTTGTGTCATCTGCACAACTATCTATACCATGAACAGAATGGAAAAGCACTGGAAGCAAAAGGGATACAAACTCAGAATCAGAAAGAGACATTTGAAATTTTTTGGGACACTTCATGTGGAAGGGGGATTTAGAAAATTTGACACTCATAAGACATATTGAAGTCAAGAGGGATATGTGGGGAGCAGCAGGCCATCTACCTGACAAGCTCATGTAAATGGATGTTAAACAAGGAGTAGAAGGAATGGTAAAAAGATAAACTTTACTAAGAGTTACAAGAAAGAGGAAGTTGTGGAGAACTATTATTACCCACATTCTGAAGAAGAAGAAGATTGTATTATATTTATATATCTGTCTTTATTTGTGTTTGGTCCTTTTTCCATTATATCTGTAATTATTATTTTATAAGAAAATTAAATAAATAATTTTTTTAAGTACCTGTGATTAAGTAGTTTTAGTTACATGAATTATTTGAACTAGTATCATTATCTTTATTGTTTTGACCACTGTCCCTATACTGACCTTTATGAGAGTATAATAACCAAAACAATAATCAAAGGGATAAAGATGAAAAGGTATATCATTGTCTGAACAGATATATTTACTTGAATTAGCAATGGCTGTTAGAAAAGATAATTTTGGAAGATTGTGTTGTGTCAGTGTACATATTAGTTTACTTGACTGAGAATATATTTGTATAAATATATATTTGCATTTATAAGTATATGGATACATCTACATATGCACATGTGTATGTCCTTTTAAATCTATATTCGTATTGTAGATTTTACAAATAGAGAAATGTACTGGCTCACAAGTGAGCTTGAAATTTGTGCTATGTCATTTTTCCAAGTGGGGAGGGACTGCCTGTCTTGAAAATCAAAATTTGAAATATTGTTTTTTTTAAAAAAAAAAAAAAAAACTTTTTTATTCTTTTATGCACCATGGCCCTTCAGGAGGTATATGATCATTGCTCTCCACAACTTCCTATCCTTTGTCGCTCTAAATAATATTCATCTCTACTATTCCCTTCAGTCCGTTCTGTTCTTCACACATATACATTAGGCTGGTTACTCAATGTTTTCTTCTGTCCCTCTTGCCTTTAATATGTCTTGTGAGTGTCAAATTTTCCAACTCCTCTTTCCTCATTATATGTACCAGAAATTTAAATTCTTCCTCTCTGATTCTAAGGACAAGTGTCCCTTTTGCTCCTATTTTCCTTAAAACTTCCTAGAAATAAATGCTGTTTAAAATAAAGTGAAGCGTCTACTCAAGTATGGATATCCACTAAAAATAAAGTTGAAGTAATAAGCACTACATATATAACTGTTTCAGTCACAAAACATATCTGCAGACAAAAAGCTAAGATATTTTTACCTTCAGTGTATTGACTGCAGGAGAAAGAAGATTGTTTAGAGACAGATTTTGAACTGGGAAGAACAAATCTGGTTTAAAAGATATTGCTTTTTACCTGAACACTGACACTATTTTTGCCTATGAATGATTTTGTCTATATACATACATATTAATATTTAAATAGATATGGATAAATATGCTGATATTAACTATATAAATATGTACAGTTTAATCAGTACATGTTTGTGCATAAATGCATGCATGCGTGTTATATATCATTGTGTGTGTATGTTTTTAATTGTTGTTATTTGGTTGACAGTCTTGTGTGACAGTTGGACATTTGTCTAATCCATAGAAACGAAACAAGTGTCTGTTAAGAATTACAAGCAGGCTGCAAAGATACAAGGACACTGGAGGAGGATGCCATCCATACTGTCGAATGGAGCAGCTTGTAGTAGCCAGCATTTACACGAACTGGTGATATTAATCATTACAATCAGCAGCATCTATTGCTCTTTGTATGCAACCCACACAGCGAATGAAAAAGAACCTCTCTATCTCTCTCAAACCTGATATTTTCATTTCACTTTGTTTTCATTTTGTTTACTTGTTTTATGTTGTTTGTCAATATAGCTGCTAATTCTTCTGTAGTATATCTTCATTTAGTTCGTTTTGTATCTGCTATCATTTTCTTTTCAGTCATCTTTCTTTCATTCTGTTTTTGTTTCTTCTTTTTACTATCTCTACTCTGATATCTTCATTTCCTTTTTATACCTGCCATATAAATATTTCTTTTCTATTTTAACACTTTTCTTTCATTCATTTCTTTTCCACCATATTTTTCTTTCATTCTTTTTTGGCACTCTTTTTTCATTATTTTTTTTTTCCTTTCATTCTTTTCTTTTGCAGAACCCTTTTTACACTTTCTTTCATTCCTTTCCATTTTTTTCAACACTCTTCATTCATTCTGCTTCTGTTTTTGGTCTCATCTGTTCATTTTGCTATTTTCAATTTAATTCCTTCATTTCTCTTCCCATCATCAAACATTTCTTTCCTCTCTTCATTATAGACAAAATATTTTGTTTTCACTTTGGTTGTCATCTTCTGCTATTTTGAAATTTTACATTATAATGTTCAGTAAAAATTCAATTCTCTTTTTGTTTTTTTTATTTGCCTCAGTCTTCCTCCATGCAATCCTTCATTTTATTTCATTCTCCTGACCACTAAATTCTTCTTTCTCTTTCTTTATACCCATTCTTGTATTACACATCTGTTTTGCTTTGTTTTTTCATTCCATTCCCTTTCAACAGTATTTTCTAATTTCTTACATTAAGTCTTTCTTATTTCTTCATTCCACCATACTGTTCTTACTATTCTTTTCATTCTTCAACATTTCTACCTACTCTGCTTACTTCTTTTTGCATTTCATGCCAAGCAAGGCAATAAAAGTTAGTTTCTGTAGCTGAAATGGTAGAGCAGCTGTCAACCTAAAACTGGCTTTCTGAGGAAAAACGAAATGTGAGCTTGAATCACATTTCAACCCAAGAAAGGCAATAAAGCCACTAGGATGCAAGGGATGACTGAGAGTGAAAGGAAGAGGGAGGACAATAAAAGAACTGCATTTAAGAAGACAAAAAATAACAATTGACATTACATTTAAATTTATGAAGATTATAGTTGACAGGGAAACTGGAAGAGAGAATGTAGGGTTAAAACTATTCATTTCCACAGTGAAATAATGAAACCTAGTTGCCAATCTAGTACTGCACTTAAATTTCGTGAAGCTGAGATACCAATGAAGAAGGCACATCAGAATAATTACTCCTGCTATATATCTCAACATTCAAGGAGAATCTGCAACATTATCAGTCCTGGCCTTCAGTAAATTTCCCACTGGGATAATGTAGTTTCCCTTTGCCTCTTCTATAAATATTTTCATGGTAATTGTTCTGATGAGCATTCTTCATTTTCTACCTCAACTTCATGATATTTAAGTTCAGTACTAGTTTGGCAGCTAGATCTCATAATTTCACTGTTGAAATTACTAGTTTTAACCCTAAGTTCTCTAGTCCTCCATCTTCCCTGTCAACTATGATCTTCATAAATTTAATTGTAATGTCAACTGTTACTTTTTGTCTCTTAAATGCAGTTCTTTTATTGTCCTCCCTCTTTCTTTCACTCTCAGTAATCCCTTGCATCCTAGCGGCTTTATTGCCTTTCTTGGGTTGAAATGTGATTCAAACTTACATTTATTTTTTCCTCAGAAAGCCTGTCTTAGGTTGACAGGTGCTCTATCATTTCACCTACAGAAACTAACTGGAATGCAAGTGGTAGAACAGTCATCATACTAAGATAGGCCTCCCAAGGAAAAAGAATTAATAGAAAAAGCAAAGGGAAGCTACATTACACCTGTGGGAAATTGACTGAAATGGAGATATCAGGTCAGGACTGATAATATTGCAGATTGTTCTTGAATCTTGTGATATATAGCAGAAGCACAAGGCCAGATGTAGCAGCAATATTTGATGCTCAGAAAAATGGTAAATTTATAAACATGCAAGATAGATTTTGGCAAGAAAATTTGTCTAGCACAACATAGTGAACAGATCTTTCTAGCAGCCAGATTTGATTCAACATAATCATTCCGCTTAATGTCTGGAAAACATGAAAGCAAAAGATTCAGTGAGTTACCATTGCCATATTTAACAACAGATTGTAGGTTGTTTTTGAAATCAGTTGCTAACTTGTTTTTATTGAACCTGTCAGACATGCACTTAAGACAGATATAAATAGTTGTGTCATCAGTATAGATACCAAGTAAGAAAGTGATTTTATCAGGAAGGTCATTGATGAAAATAAGGAACAGAGTGGGTGCACAAATAGAGCTCTGGGGGAGGCCTGCATTAATGTAAAAAGATTTAAAGGAATGGCCATTCAAGACGACTTGCATGAAACTACTTCGTCATCTTTATTCCTTTACCTTCAGCTTAATATTTTCACTTGTTTTTCCTTTTACTTTTCTTTAACATATAACTGTTTCCATCTCATTTTTTTCTCCTTTTTTCTTTTCATATTTTGTTTCTTTTTTTTAGATTTATCAACAATGATTTTGTAATGTTACTTTAGATTAAAACTTCTTTATTCTTTTCTAAACAATTTCCTCCTGTCTCCAGTTGTTTCCTATTTTCCTTCAGCAAAATTTTATTCTACAGTTTTGTTCTTTTATATTTATTTCAAATTATGCCGTCACAAGTACAAATTGTCCTCTTTTCAGACAATAATGCTTCAATTACACTCAATACCATCATGCAAATTCAGGCTTCATTTAAAACACAGAATTCTGATTCAAAGAGTCATTTGGACTATTGATCTCATTTAAAACACAGAATTCTGATTCAAAGAATCATTTGGACTACTGATCTCATTTAAAACACAGAATTCTGATGCAAAGAATCCTTTGGACTACTGATCTCATTTGAAACACAAAATTCTGATTCAAAGAGTCATCTCGACTATTGATCTCATTTAAAACACAGAATTCTGATTCAAAGAATCATTTGGACTACTGATCTCATTTAAAACACAGGATTCTGATTCAAACCTTCTAATTGACATTACAATTAAATTTATGAAGATCATAGTTGACAGGGTAGACTGTTCTAGTTCCATGTGCCATGTCTAATGGATCTCAATTATCAGATATCTCCTGTTAATTCCCCTCTCCAAGTTCTCCATCACCTGAACCAGGTATTGAACTTACACTCTTTGAGTTCTGTCACTGGATCTAACTAATGCCTTTATCCACTGTGCCATGTGTCATTGAGGACATCTGTGTATGAATTTCTGGGACTTATAAACCTAATGTCTTCAGCAACCATTTTTTACCAGTGCTCATATTGCAATTTCCGTTGTTGTTATTGCTTTTCTCTGGCACTCCTTATTACTGGTTCCATATTGTATTCATTTCTATGCTTGGTTGGCTCAGGAGATTTTTGTAGCCTAGCATATGTGCTGATTCCTTAAGTTTACAAATTCTTTGTTTAAGATTTCAACCTGATCCTTCAGAGAGCAATGATCTCCCTTTTCTCTCCATATGTGGTCAGCCACACCTGATTTTTCCACTTCCCCTCATGTTACAGCTTTTTGGTGTTCTTGAAGCCTTACCTTAAGGGGGCAGCCTGTGTCCCCTTTATATTTCTTTCTGCAGTTGCACTGGATGGCGTACACACGGTCTTTAGTCATGTTCGCTTCTAGGGGGGCTTACTCGGGAGACATGAAGTGTCGTCCAGCTTTTGAAGGTTGTCCTGATATTATATGAACTACAGATCCTTTGTTTTTCTTCACATAAGGCAGGCAGACTGTTTTCTGAGTGTTGTTTTCCTCCTCTTGTACCCACCTATCGAGAAATAAAGAATAAGGCAAGACTCAAACATGCATCTTTTTTTCCTTGGGAAACCTATTTAAGCATGATGGCTGTTCTAACACTTGCATTCCAGTTAGTTTCTGTAGCTGAAATGGTAGAGCAGCTGTCAATCTAAGACAGGCTTTCTGAGTAAAAAAAAAAAAAAAATGTGAGTTTGAATCACATGGAAAGCTTATTCTATGTTTCTGATGTTTGATATTTATTGAAATGTTTGCTACTATGTTTAACAGAGAAGAACAGTCTGGTTAGTTGTAATAAAAGGCAACTGGCTGAAATTAAGATGAAAGAAATACTAATAAAAATTAATAATAATAAAATTTAAGATAATATTATCCACTTAATTATCAGTAATATTTTTCATTAGTTCATAATCATTTATTATTATTATTATTACTATTTCCAATATATTATTCTTACTTTTCTATATTCTTCTTTCAGACTTCTTTCTTTTTAAAGAATTTACTGCATCATTGCATACTTTCTCAACCCAATTAAGCCAATAAAACCATTAGGATGCAAAGGGTTACTGAAAGCAAAAGACAGTGAGTGGTGGGAGGGGCAATATTAGAGGAGGAACCAAGGAGGAAGTTGATGATGATTGACATTGAATTTAAAGTTTTAGAGACAGGAAAGCAGGGAACCATAAAAGAGTTCCACAAGTGAGAAGCATAAGAGAAGAAACAATCAGCACAGAACATGGTTACTACTAGCAAAAAGAACGATGAAATTATGGGACTTAACTGCCAATCTAGTACTAGGCTTAAATTCCTGAAGTCAAGGTACCAATGAATAAAGCTCATCAGAACAATCACCATGAAAATATGAAAAATGCCAAGGAAAGCTATATTATGGTGGTGAGAAAGCGATTGAAGCCGAGATGCCTGTTCAGAACCAATAACATTGTCAATTCTTCTTTGGATTTTGTCATGACTCTCTAGATAAAAGCACCAGATCAGATGTGATAGTAATATTCTCCTTTAATTTTTCAATCTTTGTTCTATCTTTAAACTCCTTGGATGATACGACTACACTGAGATGCTGCGATAATAACAAAAAGATGAAGACATTAGTCTGAATGTAAATAATGATAAATCCTCATCCCAGAAATTCAGATAGATTTAATGGTATTTGTTATTTTTGGTTTGTAAGTCATGCTTAATTATGGACAACACTTTTCTTGCTAATTTTTCCCATTACCTTCTACTCTCTTCTTTGATAACTGCTTCTTTTTGTACACTTGACTCTTCCTAAGCATTTCTCTCCATTTAAAATTTAATTTCTCTTTGTTTTGATTTTCTTCTCTTAAATTCAATTTACGTATTCATTATTTCATAAGAAAAAAAAGTAAAAATAATGATTAAAATACGAACCTAATTTGACATTTATTCCCTTCTTTATCTTTCGTTTTGTTCATTTTTATCTTTTTCCTCTTTATTCCTAATTCGCCTGCTATGTTTTTTAGATTTTGCTTTCTGCAATGAAGCTGCTTTTTCTATCTACTCAATATCTTGACATGTCAGATTTCTGTTTCAATAAATTCATCCTGGTTGTTGCACACGTTTCTTACTCCTCCAATTAATCAGAAGTCTGGTCGATCCATGTTCTGGCTTTTTGACACTCTTTTATATTTCACTGTTTCTTGAGGCCAAAACTGTCAACCAAATTGAATACATTGCTTGAGACATTGCTATTTTCTAACTTGTCACAATCTATTTTTTTTTATCTCCCTTTATAATGAACTAGTTTTTATATGACACTCTTTGCTCTGATTTCTTTTTTTCCATTACCAGATCAAGACTTGTTAATAAAGATCACCAAAGAATAGTTCATCGGAAGTAGACTTTAAGGCTTGAAATGCTTATTTTCATAAATTCAACTAGAAAAATTAATTCCTAACAGTTTTTTCCTTCTTTGTAACATTATATTAGAAGTGTTGGGAAAATAAAATATGGTGATTATTTTGCAGTAATAGTTGATGCATAAAAGAAAGAAGTCACTCTTTTTTGAAGCTGAATTCATCATCAGACACAATTATTTCAGTGTTGACAGATTTGGGTTTAAAGATTGTTGTACTGGAAAAATAATTGACTATATATATATATATATATATATATATATATATATATATATGCACACACAGAGAAGCAAAGATTATGTTTGGATCAACCAAGATAAGTTTTTGCACAGCAATTGCAAATAAATAACAAACGAAATATACTCCCAAACTTTGACACTTTTATATATATATATATATATATATATATATATATATATATATATATATATAGGACACAGTAGAGTAGTGGATAGTGGCCTGGATTGAGGAATTGGAGAGCCGAGTTCAAATTCCGTTTGAATCCATGACATTCACTTCCATGCTAATACCCTTGGGAAAGGTATTAATCCTCTTCTTCTCCCTCCAGCTATGGGTAAATAGCAGGACAGACTGGGTTCTATAGCCTTGGATGGCAACTGGTCTAGGAGAAGTACAACATTGAATTGAAAACCTGCAGATGGTCATTTTTCTATTCCAAATTTTCTAAGAATTCTTTCCTCATTAAATGTCCTAGAAATTTTAACTATCATTTCCTGATGTTAATCATGTGTCCTTTTTGCTTCCATTTTCTCTAAAATTTTGTTGTTGCTTGCATGTTTGATTCATGGTATTCTCAGCATCCTTCTGTAGAACCACATTTCTGTTGCTTCACGTCTCTTCATCGTCTGTGAGGAGATTGACCAGCATTCACTTTCACATAGGAGGATTGATATTATTGAACAGTTCAGTACTCTTTTCTTTGTTTATAATGAAATTTTCCAGTTTCTTAATACTTTGCTTAGCTTTTGGAAGGTATTATTCACTATCCCAATGCACCTCTAGGTTTCAGTATCACATTTTATATCACCTGTTGAAACACTTCCCAGATCATTGTACTTTTGATATCTTGATTTTGACATCTCCAATTTGTAATTTGCATGTTGGGCTTTTCCTTTTGTTAACAACCAGGCATTCTCTCTTTTTGCAATTTTAGTTTCATCTTTTCTTTTCACTTTCTTTCACTAGCTTCTGTAGGAGTTCTTGTAGTTTCCTTGCTGTGATTGCTACCAATTCTGTGTCATCAGCATAAATTATGTAGTTAAAGTTGCAACTACCCATAATGAATCCTGAGAGGATTTCTAATTCTTGAAGAAAAAATATAAAAACACAAAAGTAAAAATTAGTAAATTTAAATCAACTAAAATACTTCTCAGACAAGGAGATGAAACATGGCCAGGTCGGCCTTCAAGTTAGCAGTTTGTGCTGAGATTACAATCTCAGAGAACAATTATTTTCAACAGGCTAAATATTTTAGTGTTTTATATTACAAAAACGGAACTTGTTAAAATGTTTTATTAACTATTTCTCTTATTCTTAATTTAGTCATTACCCACAATGCTTCAGCTGATTTATTCTATAGCCTCCTCCTTTTACATACTATATCCTTTCAGAAAATGAGCATTCATGGTTCTCAACAAAATCTTGTATTTTGTTTCTCTAAGTAACTTTTAACCTTTTTACATTCCCTCTTTGTCATTGTTCTTCTATCCATTCACACAAATGCAATTAAGCAATATACTTAATGTTTCCACCTGCTTCTTTTACCTTCATCATGTCCTGGCAGTAATAAATTCCTCCTGTTATGATGTCATAAAAATGTCAGTTGTCTATTTTTGATTGTTAGCAAGAATTTCTTTGTAGTTCCTATTCCCCAAAAAGCTTTGTGATTGCTGACATGTTCTGTGCATGGTAGTCCCAGTATTGATCAGTAGAACCACATCTGTCACTTCATTTGCCATTCTCTGCCATATAAGAGATTAGGATTTCAGCACATTTTTCTTTGTTTTTAAGGACATTTTCCTGTATTTCAATACTTTGCTTAGTTTCCAAAAGACACTTTTCATTGTGATCCTTCAGTTAACTATAATACCCAGATAGATTTTTTTAAATTTATACCTGCTGGATTTTGACATCCGAAAATGTAGCTAAGCCCTTCAGCTGTCTCTTTTGCTACAAATCACACATTCTATATTATTACAGATAATGGTTATTTATTTCTTCTTATTTTCCTTTACAACCTTAGAGTTTTTTGGGTTTTTTCAGTTTTCTTTCTGAGTCTGTCATCAACACAGTATCACCAATACCGGATGTAACAGTAAAATTGTCCAAATCATGTGACAGCATGGGATAATTGTCCATCCTACAAAATGTTTAATATCTAAAAAAAAAAAAAAAAAAAAAAAACACTTTACTAAATGAGTTTCTTTTTTCCAGGTTTTCAGATAAGACAATGGTAAGGGGAAAAAGACTGTTTAGTAATGATGCCAATATTGATATTCTGGCTTCCATCACCAAAGTTCATTCAAGAACCATCAAGAAAATGGTGAATAAGTTTTAAAAAAAGCAAGGAAGGTAGAGAGGAAGACTGAATCAGGTCACAACAGTAAGAGGGATCATCATTTCAATGCAGAGCTAAATACATTCTTATTGTTCAAAGTAGAGTCCAATAGTGTTAAAAAAAATCCTCAGAGAATTCCAGTAAGATATCTTTAATCATTTCTAAGATACACCAGTTCAAAGCTTAATCTAACAATTGGACAATTTTGCTGTTACACACAGTATATCTTATATCATTAAGATCATGCCCACCAATAATAAATCCTGGATGATATGCTAGTTCTTTTGGGATAGCCTCACTGTATCAATTAAATAAATCCAGTGAGAAAAATTGTCATACTATTCTTTCTATTTTTGTGCATTCGGTAAAGTTTTTTTTCTATTTGCATACAGGCTGTTTATTCCAAGTAGAGGTTAGAGATTATGCAAATATCTGTGTTAATCAAGCTTTTCTAATAGTTTAAATAGTTCTTTGTGTCATATCCTATAAAATGTTTTAAAGCAATTTAAGAAACATAGGGATAGGTCTTTCTGCATTTGTACTGCTTACACTGACATGAGACAGAACCTGGGATGAGCACAACTGGTTGAGACTTGCCTTGTCCCCGCCAAAAAAGAGCCCGTATTTGCTTAGCATGTAAAGCTACTGCAGTTGAAATGAGGGAGAGAAAAAAAGCACTTACCGCTCTGCCGTAATCCATCCTCAGCCAGATAACATAAAAGAATGAGGGGGGACTGGCATTGCATTTTTATGCAATAAAGATGCAATTCATTATGGGACATGGACGCAATGAATTATGGGATCACATGAAGACGCAAGGGATTATGGGTATATGAACAACTATAAAAGCAACTACTTTTTTTTTTCGGGGAGTTCTTCGAGGGACGTTCACGGTTGACGGCAAGAACGGGCAGTTAGTGTGATTTTGAGACAGAACTCAAGAAGGAACGACTCAAGGTTGAAATACCAGCTGGGAGAGCTTGAATTTACTCACTGGTTACTGTTTTCTTTATTCGCCTCAGCATTCTGATCATGAAAATAGCATTTCTTGTTTCAGTGTTTTGAAGAAAGACATACTATTCTTGCTCTATTTCAAGTCTAATACCGATATGAACATTATTTTTCAGCACCATAATGATTAGACAATCATTAGTTATGTGGCACATCAAGCTAGTTGTTTGATGACGTTTGCATTCATTTGCACTTACTTTCTTTGACAGCACTATGAAAGTAGACCTACTGTGGTTTCCCAATACTTCACTGCTGTTATATATTTCACTGGTGTAAAATCCATATAGAAATAGAAAATGTTTCCTTTTTTAGTAGTGCAAATCAGGAAACTGTTGCTAACCTAAAGAAATTGGTGGCAAAATTACTGCCCAAACCAAAACACTGTGGTAACAACAAAAGCATGAAAAAACATACAAGACAGTCTCAATGATTGTAAGGATGATGACTTATCTAAAATTCCAGAAGGTATGTTCACTTGATAATATGAGACATAATAAAAAATTTCTAATTCATATTTTATAATAAAACTATCCTCCTTTACACTTCAGTTTTATTTGTGCCATTCTGTTAATACCTTAGTCTAATGTCAATTATTTAAAACTTTATATTGAATATTCTAAGTAGTTTTCATGGACTGTGAAAATTAAATAATCTCTTCATTGCTGATTGAAAATCATTTAACATGTTAATGGCCATCATTTCATATTTAGGACAGTGGGTATCAATGATTTACCGATAGAAACCTATAATTAATATCATATTTTTATAATCCATAATACCAAATATCTTTTAGAAACCTATTATTAATACCAAATTTTTTTAGAAACCTATATCATATTATTTTTAAAGCCTATAATTATTACTTTAATTAACTTTCAATTAATACTGGATTTCTTACAAAGCTATAATAAATACCAGATTTTTTATAAACTTATAATACTGCATTTTTTAGAAACCTCTAATACTAGATTTTTTAAAAGCCTACAATTATTATTTGATTTTTATAAACCTTTAATACTGTATTATTTTAGAAACATATAATACCAGATTTTATGGTAGGCATTGATGGGTTAATTAAATGTCTCTTTATCATCAGTAAAACCATAAGAAGCCAATGATTGAATAAAGATTTATGGAAGATCAAAAAGGTGTTACATAAGAAAACAGACATATTTTCCAAGTTGTTCTAAATCAACATATGATGAATACTTTCAATTGATTTTCTATCAGAATCTTTTTATCAAATTCTATCAAGAAGTCTTTTAAACAAGGAAATTTTTTGTAGTTCCTCTTTTCCTTAGAATTTCCTCATTTGAATTGTCATCTGCTCTTTTGTCCATTTGTTGATAAAATTTAATCTTTGCTGATTAAAGTCTTTTTTTATTCATGGCAAAACTGTCCAACTTACACATTTTATTTATTCAATCAAGCTATCTCAAACATTTATGAGTCTGTAATGGCTCCTTTAAGAAAATAAAAGAAAGGTTCAATCCAGTGGTCTCTCTCTCACAGCATTGCTGTAACTAGCATGTAACAAGTCTTCTGATCGGTCAATAGACAAGCCAATGACAGCCCTGCCTCATTTACACCTTGACAGATAATTTAGAAAATCTATATCAACTTACCCTGAAGCAATGAAAATGTACTGAGTGATGACTCTTCTTCTAATTTTTTATGTATATATATATATATATATATATATATATAAGTAAACATTGAAGTCAACACCCAGAGGTGACAGGCTTTTTCATGTTAGATGCAATCATCAGGCAGACTGACAATTGTGTCTAGCATGAAACAGCCTGTCGCCTCTGAGTGCTGACTTCAACGTTCACTTTTATATCTATATTTACATATGCTCTATCTCTGATACTGAGCACTTTATCCTGTAAATATAGCACACCTTAAAAACTATATTTCTTCATATATATACACACATATATATATATATATATATATATATATATATATATGTGTGTGCGTGTGTGTGTGTATTTGATATTCCCTTTGTTATTAGAAGTGGAGCCACACTGTGTATAATTGTAAGTGTCAACAACAAAATGGTGACCAATTAGGCCATTACAGTGGCATTTTCTGTCATAATATAGTTGGTCAATGTAGGTGGTTGCTGGGTAACCTACCCCTTTTTTTATCATGGCTAGGTGTCAGAGTAGTAGATCACTTGCAAGTTCTTGTTCTTCCCACAGTATCCTGCAAGTGCATTCTGTATTCACATAAGATTGTAGAAATATCAGGGATGAGTCCATACAGCTGTGAATTAGTTGGATGTTGTTTCCAAAAGATGTTAAGTATAGCTCTCAGCATCTGAGTGCAGGTTCTATCAAGCTTAAACACTCAAGTTTTAGTTAATGTCCCAGGCAGTGGCATCATACATTAACACTGCTTCTACAGTGGCTTGAAAAAATCTCCATTTGAGGTTGTCTAGTTTCCAAATTACATCCATTTTATTCAAGGCGGTCCAGGCTTTAGCTATATGAATTTTCACATTCTTTTCAGTAGAATTTATTTTTTATTTTGCATCCTAGATATGTAAAAAACTCAACAGATTTTATTGATTTACCTGAGACAGTTTGTATTGAACCTTCCTGGTTGAAGCCTATGAATTCTATTTAGAGGCATTTACATAGAGTTCAACATCATTGGCATCATTGATATAGGAGTAATGTGACATTGGTAATGGTATCTGCAGTGATAGCTAGTTTATCTGCATAGTCAAATCCAAATAACTGTGTTGATTTTATCTTTTTAATAATCTCACCAACAAAAGATAGACAGATGACATTGTTGATAGCAAATGCAAAAAGAAAACTGCAATAACACCTAGACAAGGTAATAAAGCAAAGTGATAAAAGACAAAATCTATGGTCGTTACCAATAGGGACTGTCAAAGATATGAGCTATGAATCTGAGATACTAAAATCAAGCAAGTACAAAAATTTATCACTTTGAGAAACGTTATAAGAAACAACTGAAATTGTAACAGAGAAGTTCAAAGGTATATTTGAATGGTGAAAGTTAACAAAGTGTTAAGATAAAGAAAAATTTTGTTAGAAACAAAGAAAACAGAGAAGTCTTATGTAACGTCAATCCTTCTATATGACAGTTAATGCCGGACAATTTCTTCATAGATGAAGATGAGATTCAAGGTAACAGAGATATGGTTCTACAGAATATCATGGATGGAATGTTTGAGATGCAAGAAACTTTTAAGGAAAATGAAAACAAAAAGGATACCTAGAATCAAAAGGACATTTGAAACTTCTTGGACATATGATGAAGAAAGAAGGCTTGGAGAATTTGATACTCACATGACATACAGAAGGCAAAAAGTGTAGAGGGAAACATTTTTTAACCTACCGAACAAGTATCTGTAAATGAATGGCAGAAGAGGGACTCAGAGAGATAGTTAAAAAGACAAACATTATTAAGAGCTACAAAGGATAGAAAGTTGTGGAGGGTCATGATCGCCCACATCCTGAAAAGACATGGCATATAAAAAAAGGAGTAAATGTCTAATCTCTTCTGTTCTTTCTTAATATGCTAAATTTAACAAAAGCAAATTCTTCTATTTCTTTGGCTGTTTCTCTTCATTTTTCTACCTTTTCCTGTTGTTTTCCTTGTGTCTGCTATCATCACTGTCATCTGCATATCTTATGTTGTTAAAATTATGTCCACCAATAAAGAATCCTGGGAGTACTTCTAGTTCTCTTAGGATTAACTTTTACTAAAGGTTGAATAAATCTGGTGAGAAGGCACATATTTGTTTTATACCCCTTTCAACTTTTATGTATTTACTCAATTCATCTTCTATCCATATGCAGGTGGTTTGCTGCCATTATAAGTTCTGGATTATTCTAATATCTTTCCCAAATAAATCAAGTTTTCCTCGCAGTCTAAATAGCTCTTTGTGCTAAACTTTATCAAATGCTTTTGCATAGTCTATGAAACAGGTATACATCCTTTTGCATTGTTCTTTCTGATATCATTCTGATTATAAATATCAAATTTCTTATTCTAATGTCTTTAACAAAGCCACACTGTTCTTTGTTCTACTTCTGGGTCTAATTCTGTTAAATGCTAATCTAAAAAAAAGTGATCCCTAGAACCTTTTTAAGCTATGGTTCTAATTTCTCAACATCTTTCCACTGACACAGTCTGTTTTTGGCAAACATTTACCAATGTTTTTTTTATCTGCTATCTTTAGAATGTTTTTAATACTTAATAAGAAAAGTAGATAAGATATAAATATTTCTTATTTCTTTGTTTTTGGCTGAATTAGCAAACCTGTGTCATTGCATCAATAGAGGTCAAATTTGAATCAGCTATTCTGCAAGCTCAGCCAAAAACATTAATTCTTAATACTCAGCATGGATATCAGTAAATTTGTATTTTCCTATATATATATATATATATATATATATATATATATATATATATATATATATATATATATATATATATATATATATATATATATATATATATAAAATTGTGTATCAACACCACCATAGTGTTCTGACTAATAGATTAGTGGAAAGTACTCAAAACATACAATTCATTTGAACAGTTCTTACCCATTATGTACAAAAAAGAAATCACTTGTAAGAATACAAGAAAAATATAATAAAAAGCTTAATCACAGTGCCTTGTCGGTCATCTTTAAGGAAGCATATATATATATATATATATATATATATATATATATATATGATAGGATAGGATAAGGAACAAATGGGAAACATTTATAAATCTAACATGTTTCACTTTTAAAGTTTCATCAAAGAATGACACATGGAGAAAAAGAAAAAATTCCCATATTTTCAAATTTTGTATAGTTTGTTTTTCATTTTTCTCAAGCAGTGTTTGTATAGAACTCAATGGGAAGAACCTATTTCAACTATAGGTGGAACAGGTCAACTTGTTAAAGCACCAGTATTGAACTGATAGCCTTCAGCTAATGTAAATATAGGCTTTAATAAGTTGACCTGTTCCACCTGCTGTTGAAAAGGGTTCTGCCTATTGAGTTCTATATAAACATATGGTTTTTCCATGAAGTAATGGCACTAATACCAATGCCCTCATCTTTTTGTCTTGGTCACTCACTAACTGCTGCTAACTGTAGCATCTTTTCAACAGTCATCATTTTGTTGCTCCTGAACCAAACTCCATTGGCACTTCCCACTTTGGTAATGCTTCAGGCACTGGGCAATAAACTCAGAAATTTATCAAATACATTAGTCATATATAGCAATAAGTTCAGCCACAACTTCAATGTAAAGAACATCACACTTATTGAAAGAGAAAATAACTTCCTTAGAAGGAAAATTCTTGTGAGTGCCCAAATCAAATCTTAACAAAATAAAAATCTGCTCCCGGAATTTTTTTCAAATATATCCTTTCCTAAATGAAATACTCTTTTCCTAAACCAACATACGTGACTACAATTTTTTTTTTAAATTGAAAGAAAATGGTCAAATTCAAAACCTTCTATTGTTTAAAATGTTTAATGCATAACTTAATTTCTCAAACTAAAATAATATAAATAATAATTACATTATAAAAAATTTCAACAACATTTACACACTTTTGTTTATTAGATATTAGATTATATCACTTAGCATCCTCCATAATTTACTTTGACTTTTGTTTAACCTGAAGTATATTTACGAGCATTCTTAATTTTAAAAATTGTAAAAAAAACTAATGACATTTTTACTTCTGCATATAAATACTTGCTGCAAAATAAAATCTTTACATTTGCCTTGATGAAGTCTATCAGAGGATGAAATGTGTTGTCTTTATTCATAGATATGTGTGGTACATCTCCTGGCCATTTTCTTCCTTCATCTCAACAGCATATACATTACTTCAAACATTATTATAATGGATGCTTCATATTTGAAATAAACAACCATTTTTATTTATTAAACAGTGTGTATTATGTCTATCTGCATAAACATGGGTTATCTATTTCAAATACAAAGTATCCACTATAATAAAGGCCACTGGTGTATTTCATACAGAAAACATTAAAATTTACCTTTCTCTCTGCCGTGCAGAGATAGCCTAGGGGTTGGATCTCTGACTGATGCCAAATTGGTTGGGTTTCGATCTCAACTTGAAGCCACAAGACATCTAGCCACACTGAGAGCTGTGATACAGCGAAACAGTCTGTCTGTGGATGACTATATATATATATATATAGCTTACAGATAATTTTCCCTTTCACACTGATAGAAAGTCAAAAGGTTTCAATTTTGTAGACAAAAAAAAACAGGTTTTATTTACCAAAGAAAATAAGAAATTTAAATTTAAATATACTGATCCTTAATGATCCTTTTATTTAGAATCAGTAAAATAGTTATAAAATCTGCCATATTTTATAGATAGAAATATTGACGTGTATGATGCTTGAAATTTGCCATGAGCCATTGATGTTTCATTTTATGAAATATGCTAGGCTCAATCAACAATTTTCTTTCACTATTTGACATTTAAAGACTTCTTTTAGCTACTTCAGTCTTTTAACTTATCTGACATTTCTGGATAGTTTTCTTCTTGCATTGATCCCCTAGCATTTCCAGCATCTGTTTTCTTCTACTCCAATATCTGACATTTTAAACCTTATTTAACATATCCAAATATGCCTTGAAATTTCTGTTTCAAATAGTGGCCTAGTGGATGGAAACATAGTGTGTCCTTATAATATCCCAGTAGAATCTCTCTTTATATCTGACATTTAGGTGGCAAAGTCTGATCAGATCTTTTTGTTTTATTCTGTTCTCTACAAATCAAATACGTCCAACATTCATTTTATTTTATTTTTTAGTCTTTCATCATATTCAAAACAGTTATTTTTTATTTATAAGAAGCACTACAGCTGTGAAGAAATTGTTCTGCACATAATTTAAGCAACAATTTACATTTTATAATATTCTTCATATGAGGAAGCCATTTTAATAAGAATATGATATATAAACTTTATACATCAGACTCTTATTGGGTTATTGAATAACAAAATGTGAAAATGTTATGTCACATGTTTCAACCTTCAAAATAACTTCTTCAGACTAAATAATGCATAATGATGGAATATGTAGGATAGTAGATTTATAAATATGCAGGATGGATTCTGATGAGAAAAATCTTCTGGCACAATATAGTGAATAAATTTTCCAAGCAGTAGATGTAGCAGTTGATTCAATATAGTCACTTCACTCCAAGTAAGTAAAAAAATGTAAGATTGAGAAGGCATAGAACGTTGCTTTACTGGAATTTAGCATCAGCCATGCTGATAGCAGGCAGAAAAGTTTCTCTGTGGTAATTAAATGAAGGAAGTTTTATTTTGGAGGCATTCAAATTTACAAGCCATTTCTTGTCCCAGTTAACCACTGCTTGGGGGCCTTTTTCAAGAGCAGTTGCCAGGTTTACTTTGTTGGATGTGTCAGACTTGTTACTAAGACAAGAGTAAATGGTTGTGTCATCTGCATAAATACCTAGCTGAAAACTGATGACATTGGGGAGGTCATTGATGAACATCAGAAACAGGTTAGGTCTAAGGATAAAATCCTGGGGGAAACATGCATTGATATGAAATGATCTAGAAGCATCCTCATTCATCACAACTGTTATTACATGATTTGTTATGAATGATTGTATTAAGCCAAATATTCATCCTGTGATATGGTAGCCCTTGAGCTTGAGGAGAAGGCCAGCATGTTAAACCCTGTCAAATGACTTTGAGATATCTAGAGCTGCAGCCTGAGGTTTGCTGTTCTTATCTAAAGTTTGATAGACAAATTCAGTGATGACTGTTAACAAATCAACAGCAGATCTGGTGAAATGGAAGCTATATCGTTTGTCCAAAAGGGGGCCATGTGAAGTAAGATGCTCAACCAATTTGGAATTGATTAGAGCCCTGAGTATGATAAAAAGAGGTAAGAGACTAATAGTGCAATAATTTAAGTGGTCAGAAGGTTCTCCAGAACTCTTCAAAACAGGAATTACAGAAGAACAATAGCCAAATGGATTAAAATATTGGTTTGTGAATTTTGATCTACAGAATAAGAACACTCTACATGTTCTCATTCTGCTGACCATGTCTAAGGATATCATTAGGCAGATTAGGTTTAAGGCTCCAAGTTCTCAACAAAGCATTGATTTGTGAATTTTGTAACATAGTAATTTTGAATTCGATCTCTGGGCAGGGTATTGCATATTTGAAGTCACTGGAAATAAGGCAAGTAATAACTGAGTCATACTGAATTAGGAAATTTTTCCTTATTTATTGCCCTGATTCAAGAATCATGATTCTTTTGGTGTTAAGATGGATATAGATATAGTGGGCATGTGAGTATTTTGTTTGGTCATTTGGTCAAATTCCAGAAGTGGTTTAGACTGAAAACTCTTTAGCACCCTTTTGTGTGCATAGAGAGAGGGTAAAAGAGATGCACAGAACTGTGTGTGTGTCAAAAACAACAATTTCTGTTGCTACACACTTCAACCAACTGTTTCATAGCATTGATGACATCAGATGCATGCTTTGAGTGTCTTCATTCAACAGACGACAAGAAAAACACAGATCAGAGTTGAAATATATTTTCAAAATAAAATCATACATTGAGGGATTAAACAGGAATTTGTGTTTACTCAGTATAATTTACACAGGGAGCCCTATAACCAACAATACCATTCTTTGAAAGAGTAAGTCCCACTTCTTTGTTTATTCCTTGTATTGTTGGAAAGGGGTACAGGTGTGTCCAAAAATTCCAACTTCAATATATATCTCTTTGGGCTTCAATTTAGTCAAAAGACTAATATATGATAAATATCATAATTTTTATTGCCAATATTGTTATCATTTTGTTGGCTTTTTATTCCACAAATTTATTTTATATATATATATATATATATATATATATATATATATATATATATATATAGTGCTGTTCGATAAAAGTGACTCACCTGATTTGTTTTTTACTAAAATATTTTTTGTCTATTGTTTTTGGGGTTAAAATAGAAGAATGTTATCTTCTCAGATGAAACGAAAGTTGAGCTAAATTCAAAGGATAAGTGATCTAAAATCCGAAGAAGAAGCTTTGAAAGCTCTTTGTATTTAGCAGTAAGTACTGTCAAGCATCCATTCAGTATAATGTTCTGGGGATGCTTTTCTTTTCATGGAGCTGGTTTCTTAAAACCTATTGAAAAAATAGACCCCACCAAGCTCATTTTTATGCAGGATAATGCTCCCTGTCACAAATCAAAATTGATGAAGGAATACTTTGATGAGAAGCAGATAAGTGTTATGACATGTCTGCCCCAATCTCCTGACCTCAACCCCATAGAAAACTTATGGAGCATTATAAAGTACAGGCTCTTGAGAAAGCAGTTGAACAACAAAGAGGATTTGGTTGTGAATTTCATATCCGAATGGAATTCAATGCTTGGAGATGAGATTTGCCAGAACCTAATCAAGTCAATGCCAAAAAGGGTTGAAAAGGTTATTCAAAATAAAGGAGGACCCATAGATTATTAAATATTTTGAACTATATTACCTATTATAAATAAATTATACCTATATTATTCTTTATTTAAAGCTGTTCGGTTATATTTCTATTGATTACTAGTTGCAGGAAATAAGTGAGTCACTTTTTTTGCACAGAATTTTTCCCCTAAATCTCATTTATATCCAAAATTATAATTATCAATAGAATACCTTAGGGTGAGTAAACTTTTTTACTAGGTGGTCGGGAAGGGGTCTTTATATTAGTAAAATTAAAAATTAGTTTGACCCCAAAAACAATAGGCAAAAAAATTTTAAGTAAAAAAAATAAGGTGAATCACTTTTATCAAACAGCACTGTATATATGTGTGTGTGTGTGTGTGTGCATGAGCAATGAATACAACAGTAGTATATAATTTAGATTACTAATTTTCATTGAAATAATTTAAGATTTTAATATTGTTTAAAATTCAATCAGCATAAAAAGTGAAATTCATTGAATAATGAAAAAGAAATTCTCTCAAATAATGAAAACCTAAGAAATCATTTAATATTTACTAAGACCATTCATTGCCTTTCAAAACTTGTTTGGGCCCTTGGGATATAATTTAAATACATTTTAGCAATATTTCTTTTGCAGTTTACAGTGTACCAAAGAAGTCTAATTAGTTCTTACATTGTTTGTTTAGATGTAATTTTGCTATTCTTGAACTTGTAATCAATCAGATTCCACAACTGTTCAATAGAACAGTGGCCAGTCCATCATGGCCAATATTTTTGCCGCCCTTTTTATTTTTCAACCAAACAGCTTCTGATCATTACTTTCTTGATAATTAAATCCATGGTCAATAATTTGAAGACTGCATCAGTTGATCTGGACATATTAATTTTTGTCAGTTACACCACCTTTTATTCTATTGATAACTGTTACTTTGTGGAACAAACTCCAGAGAGGATGCTTTCCTAACAACTATCAACTTGGTCTCTTCAGGGTCAACCATTATCTATCACAACAATCTCTACCATAAATGGCTCTTGTATTGGATAAACTAACAGTTTAAAAAACATACAAGACACAATAACCACTCAATGTAGATTGCTCAGTTAGGTTGTTGTTAGAGTGTACTATGATTAAGAGAGGTACATTATGAGGATACATAAGATAGGTAATGGTTGACCCTAGAAAGAGGTTAAGAGTGTAGCAATTGGAGAAGCATCCTATCATGAGTCTGTTTCACAAGTAAAGAAGTTGTCTGAGTAAAAATTCCTCTTAACCAATGGAATACAAAGGGAATGGAGGCAAGTAACCATGAATAACTGGTGTGGTGGGCCTGAGCTGTGAATGTTTGGATTGGTAGAACTAATGTAGCTCAGTGAACATTTGCCATGAAAATACTGATAAAGTAAGCAACAGGCTAGCAGCATTTCAGTTGTAGGAAAGGGGTGTGCTCATCTGTAGGAAAGGGGTTGTAGTGGTGAAAATAATTCAACATGCACAAGGCTGGGGAAGGTGAGTACTGGGCAGCTCTAGCCCAAGTGTGGCAACAGTACTTCATTACTGAAGTGTTGTTTCCAACACCTTAAGCAAAAAACACACATACACAATTACTTCTACTCTAATTTCATAGATGTGATAACACACATGTGAATAACATTTCTCATTTTAATCTTCTTCTCATGCACTGCCTTTGATTACAACCAAAGAGTTTGAATTGGGACACATCGGCTCAAAGAAACTCTTTTCACTTCCCTTATTTTCTAGCAAACTAAAAACATTTTATTTCCTGAGGAAGTTTTTTTGTTGTTGAAACTTCCAGGTAATTCATATCTTATGAGTTGTTTTAAAATTTTGAATGGTTTGGTAACTTTGAGTACACTTATTTTTAATAAGTTTATCAGCAAATTTTCTCTTATCTTAGAAGGTCTATACTCAAAGACATTTTTATCCGATTTTTGGTGAAGAATTCTGTCCAAATTCCAACTGACACAAACAGTATAATCTGCACTTGTAATTTACCAGGTGGTATTCCCACTTTGTTATATACACAAAACTGTAGATAGGCTGATTTAACATCAACAATTGTCAAATCTTGTGTCATTTATACAAAGATTGTCTGTATACATATGATGTCTTCCTCTAAGTAACTTGCCACGATTCTTGAAAGTCAAATACTAACTTCAATCCACCTCTCAAAATTTAATTTTTCCCCATCAACTTCTGGGGAATATATATAACAGCTAAATTTATTTGTCACTATTTGAGGCTATCTCTTCCCAAATCATTTCACCATCCATTGTTGACCTTTAAATCCTGCACCCTGCACAGAAATATCCACTTCTATCCAGGTGATTTCAACAATCATATGATTCCTACTCTTTATTTGCACACAAAGAAAAAACTCCCCACAAACCTTATTCTTTCATCACTAACTGTAACACTGCCACACAGTTGATGGATCAAGTATATATATATACATTACTATGCTGATATCATAAAAAATTTTATCAGGTATATTTATCTAAACTTCCAGGTAGAATGCAAAACACTATTAACTCCACAGTACTGGTGTCTCTAGACTCAATTTCTTTTCCATTGACGGCTTTTAAGCATTCCATCCCACTCTAGTAATCAATATAGTCGAGCAACCTGTATTAATGGGGGTTCCTGTTCACCTCTCCAATACCAAAACTTCCGGCATTGTCAATTAATGTCAGAGCACCCTTACTTGGCTAAAGTGGTGGCTTTAGCATTTATTCTTGAGTGTTTCACTGGCTAGATTGTCTAGCTATATGACCTGCCTCATTATATCAGTAGCAAATCAAATCAGGCTTGAATCATTTGCCATTCTTAACAATATTACACCACTTCCTCTTGAACACCTAAAGCACTTCCCCTTGAATGTCTGCACTTTTTTCTCCTCTCAATTTATTGTTATTCAAGACTTATCATCTTATTACATTAGAACTCCTTGTAGCCACTAATGGAAGATCTTTGATTTTATTAAGCATCAACATCCTAGCCCTGACCACTAATTCTCCTATAGACAATATCTGGTAACTGCTGCACCCCTACTGAAATGAAAACCAGTCACAAATGTGGGTGTAACCACTCTTCCTAACCTATCTCCAGTACATCCAGCCAACCTCTTGATCTCATTAACATAGACATCCATTGTTCCTCATCCTATTTCACCCTCCCCAGATTGCTATAGGCCATAAATATCCTCCCTGTAAAAGCCTCCTTCATTCTAGTCAACCTGTTCCACATCTAATTAAGCAATCTCAACTGTTTCCAAATTTATTGTAGTACTTTTTCGATACAAGGTAGAATGGTCATTATATCCTGTGACTTCTGCAATTATGCTACTAAATTCACTTTTTTAATTCTTCAGATGAGCTCTTTGCTATGGTACAGTATGAAGTGCAATACTAGACTGGCAGTAAGATCTCATCAATTGAGTCAGCTAGATGTAGCCATAACTTCTATGCAAACAGTTTCTTATTTCACACTTCTGACATGTGGAACTCCCTCCCAGCTCCATGCTTTCCAACCAACTTTAATGTGCAAAAAATTTAAATACAATGTCAATCGCTATCTACTATCCTCCTGATTGCCCTATTCTTTCTCCTCATTACTCATTTCTGTTTCTAATTCTTCCACACCCTGTAACCCCTTGCATGCTTATGGCTGTACTGCCTTGTTTTGGGTGATTATATATATATATAATCATATTCTTTCAGTCTAGGTCTGTTTGACCATGATTATCAGTTTCCTGCACACTATGCACATATTTTCAGGTCATTTTTTAATGCATGTTCAAATCCTACCAGAGGGCACATTTTATTAAGTGTCCTGAAATAACTTTTTAAAATAAATTATTTCCCTGAATGTATCACACACCCAAATTTTACACAAAAATTATGAGAAATAAAAATGAAAGCTAAATACTTGAAATCTTTGAAACAAAAAATGAAATTTTAAACAAATAAAAAGAGTGGATGAAAAAATCAACTGCTTATATCTATTCTCATCTAAATCTTTGAATTCTGAAAATTCTGTCATTTTTTTTCACTTGAAGAACATTCAAGAAGCATTTCATTTCCACCAAACCTAGAATCTTACAAATCCCTATTTTCTTGCATGATGTCTAAACTGACATATAAAAATGAATACACAGTACCCATCAATGTTACTTGCACTATTTAAATTGAATCCATTGCCATGGTAACAGTATATATATAGAGAGATGCATGTGTGTGCTTGTAAGCACATGCATATATGTTTCTGTGTGTGCATGCATAACTTTAACCATATGTGTGTATGTTTAATTCTCTGTGTGCTTGTCAGTGTGAGAATGGTTGATTTTACACATCAGACCTTTTTGGGTTATTTAACGTTGAATTTTGTATGGGGTACCCAGTGAGGATCAATCTCACTACTCACTAGTAACAATGAATTAATCAAGCCTCATTAACCTTACACTATTGTGAGGTGACTGTGCTTGTCTGTGTGTATCTGTTTGCAGATGAATGTTGGCATGCGTGTATTTCTGTGTTTGATTGTATACATGGGTGTCTCACAGTATATGTGGCTGTGTGTGCATTTTTGATTTTCAATGGGCATACTTGCATGTATATATGTGCCTATGTTAGATTAGGTAATTTTGGGACATGTCAACCTTGTCAGGTTACGTAATGCCAAATTTTGGATGAGGCATTCAATAAGGATCAAACTCAGTACTCAGTGATAACAGACAATCAGACAAGCCTCATTAACCATTATGCTACACAAAGGTACTTGTGCATGTATAATTCTGTGTCTGTGTGACTGCATATATATATATATATATATATATATATATATATATATATATATTATGCTTTTATATATATATATATATATTATATATATATATATATATTATATATATATATATATATATATATATATATGATTTTATATATATATATTATGATTAATATCAAGTATGTGGTGAAGTTCAATTTACATTACATGAATCAATCATACAAAAAACAGATATAGAAGTTAATGATTTAAATGGTGAGAATACATCTTCGCAAACAAATTTAATAAAGTTCATTAACTGCAAACATGTAGATGAATGTTATGATCCCTGTTTATAAATTTCAGTTGCATAAGGTCATTTTAGGTTTTTTTACAAGCTTTCGTCTGTTCCTACAGACATCATCAGGTATGGAAGTAGATTTGTTTTTGTTTTTTACTTCTCGGTAATAACAGGACAATGAAAATATAGATGTAATTCAAAAAATGTTTTTAGAAATGTGTTATTGCTAATTGTAAGAAATTTTTTTTGAGCATGTGGTCGCAACACTGAGGTTGAATTTTTAAATTTTAAGATTGCGTTTTTGTACTAATATGGTAATAGGAGAATTCTTTTGTACTGGTAGTTTTTTCAGTCAATGTGGCATGAACTAAATTGTTCAATACATACAGGAATGTCACAGTTATTATCCGGAAGTTGCTCGTCGGAACAGTTATTTTAATATCAAGTATGTGATGCAGTTCAATTTACATTACATGAATCATTCATACAAAAAATAGATATAGATGTTAATGATTTAAATGGCAAGAATACATATTTGCAAACAAATTTAATAAAGTACATTAACGGCGAACATGTAGATGAATGTTATGATCCCTATTTATAAATTCCAGTTGCATAAGGTCTTTTTTTAGTTTTTTCCAAGCTTTCATCTGTTCATACAGACATCATCAGGTATGGAAATAGATTTGTTTTTTACTTCTCGGTAATAACAGGACAACGAAAACATAGATGTAATCTGAAAAATGTTTTTAGAAATGTGTTATTGTTAATTGTAAGAACTTTTTTGGAGCGTGCAGTCGCAATGCTGAGATTGAATTTTTAAATTTTAAGATTTATAAAAAGGGATATTATGATATATATATATATATATATATATATAAGTATATATAAAACATATAAAATAGCCAGAAGATTGCATTCAAGCACGAAACAGGCTGTTGCTGCTTGATGTTAACTTCAGTGTTCACTTTTATTTTCATACACTTTATCTCTGATACTGAGTACCTTTACCCATAAATATAACATACCTTAAAACTATATTTTTAACAACATAAATAAGGATAGATCTATTCGTCTGAAGATCATTTGAGTGTGAAACTTGAGTTATGACTAGAACCTTTCTTTCATAGAATTTAACATTGGTAAGCATATTTTTCTCAATCTAGGCTTGAAGCACTTTACTGAGTAGGTAAGTTTGCTTTTGGCACTTTTTTCACTTTCTCTTTTCTGTATTGTCATTTTTGTTCAAGACTGTATCAGGATAAGAGTTTTAGGTTTTGGCAAGTTGCCCATTGATTTCACCAACTGTTTTTGATTTTCTTTAATATATATATATATATATATATATATATATATATATGGTGCAATGAGTAAATTGTCACCATTTTATATTTTTAATTTCATGCATACGTGTTGTTTTTGTCAACTGCAAAGTATAGTGGTGTCAGTTGGGTAGTCTGTGAGAAAAAAAACACCATGACACAATTCACTCAGCCAGAAATTTGAAAATGGAATGCTGTACTGCTTGGCATTCACACTGGAAACTCCAATATGAACATTTCAAAGCATTTGAGTGTCAATCTGAGGACAGTGCAGAGGATTCAGAAAGAGTTGGATGTGTCTAATGGTGATTACGAAAGTGGAGTGATCACTAGTGATGATGACGTTATGCCTCCATTCATCTTCCCACAGGGCCTAACACTTAACATTGAGGCCTACATCACCTTGAAAAGGCAGTGCTGCCCTGGGTCAAGAGAGTGGCTGCTGGAAAGCCCTATGTCTGAGAAAAGGACTCTGCACCATGCCACATAAGCAGGAGAACACAGTCACAGTGATTAGACAATTTCTGTGACCACATCACCTCTTACATCTGGCCACCTAACTCCCCAGACTGCAACTCCCCTGATTATTATGTGTGGGGTGCAGTTGAGCAAGAGACCAACAAAACTCTTTGTAACATCAAAGATGAACTGAAGGCAAGGATTATGGCAGCATTCAGCAAATTAAACAACAAAACTGTCCAGAAGAGTTGCAGGAGATTTCTATGTCATGTGGAAGCTGTGCTTGAAGCTAATAGTGATTTTATTGAATAAATTTACTCTTTAGTATTTCAGGATATTTTTGTATAATTTTGGTAAATATATCTGTTAAAATGAGATGTCAGTGTTATTTTCATTTTTGCATAATTTAGGCGGCAATTTATCCATCGCACCCTTATATATGTGTGTGTGTGTTTGTGAGAGAGAAAAATGTGAAAAATTTAAATGAAGTGTTATGTTATTTTTGCATGTATTATAGGAATTCAATTTAAACTAACCATTTATTCTAGTGCCAATGATGCAGAATTTTCTCTTGTTAGTTTCAGTATTTTTATGCATTAAACCATATTATGTAATGGCATAAGTTTTCTGTTCTGCTACTGGCAGTATTTACAGAATTAAATTACAGAATTCTTATAGGATTGAGCTATGGGAGCTTCAATCAAATTTCCACGCTTATGCATTCATTAAATGAAAATATTTGTATTAAATTTGATTAAATGAAATTTCCATTTTTATACATTATACAATTTTGATTAAATTTGATTAAATCAACTTTCCATCTTTATAGATTCATTCAATTATTTATATTCCCTTTGCACCAATGTCTTTGATAAAAACACGAATCTCCTCTCTACATTCTATCCCTTTGAATGGAACCAATCTTCTATAACAATGTTATTTTCACATGCAGTAACTGTATAAAAGTATTGATATCTAGAGTTGACATTGACAGGGATGAATAATAAGGATTAAATCTATGTAACCCTTTCAGAATCATGAGTATTTAAACAGAGAAACCCTCAAGAAATAGAAGTTACTTTTGAAATTGTATATATGCTAACTCACTCAAGTGCCATAAGACTCCACTGAAGAGTATAGGCAATAATGAAATCCCTAATTTCCAGGAACTGGTTCTATAAAGGCAGGTAATCTTTAGGAACCTATTCTACTTATAGAATGGTTCACTAATTACATCAAAGCTGCACATCCAGTTTTTGACATATTCAAAATGGCTGGATACATTCTGGACAGACATCATACTAATTTCATCAAAAGTCTGTTTGCTTAAATCATTTTTTGATAGTATTTAGAATGGAAACAAATCACTTCATCATATCAAAAAGAATTAAACCATTTTGATAATTTAAGAGAAAAAACATTGATTTATTAAGATATTTCCAGATTGAAATTCTGTTCTCACCATATTTCCATTTAAATAATTACCATTTTACCAAGACTTTTGGCTATTAATATATAAGATTATTTTCAGATAATCCACAACTAGTTCACTAAGCTTTTATTTAAGAATCAGTTTGTGTGAACCAGTAGGATACCACCACTGAGTATGGGGCTACAGCTCACAATATACCATGTAGCATTGCTGTTGTTTCTGTAGCAAGTAGGTTTTGGTGATATGAAGTTATTAGCTTCATACCCAATTGGTTTCATTCCTGTCAAACTGTGTAATGAAGGTCATCCTTAATGGATTCTCCTTCAGTTCCTTTCTCATAAACACAGGTGTTCCCCAAGACTCTATCCTGGGTACTACACTGTTCCTTATCTTCATTAATGATCTTCCTGATGTCACCAGTTCCCAGTTCGGAATCTATACAGATGATACCACTATTTACTCCTGCCTAAAAAGCAAATCTAGTATCTCTGACAAAACTAACCTGGCCATTGGTCTCAAAAAGGACCTCCAATCAGTTTTTTGACTGGGGCAAGAATTAGCTGATTAACTTTAATGCCCCCCAAAAAAAGTACTCTCTATTACCCACCACAAAGAACCCTCCCTGCCTCCCATTATAATGTCTGATGCTCAACTCCACGAGAGCACCTCTTTGTGAATGCTTGGTCTCACACTGTTTGCTGACCTGAGATGGAACAATTACATTGAATCAATAGCTTCATCTACCGCAAGGAAAGTTAGTTCTCTGTGTTGCGCCAGAAAATATTTTCTTGCCTGAGTCCATCCTTCAAATCTATAAATCAACCATTCACTCTTGCATGGAATATTGCTGTCATATATGGTCTGGAGCCCCAGCTGTTTGTCTTAGGGTCCTTGACAAAATCCAGATACAGATATGCAATGTTGTAGACCCTGATCTGGCATCTTGTTTACAGTCGCTCTCTCACAGATGTGCCATCACCTCTCTCTGACTTTTCTATAAATATTTTTACAGTAGCTTCTCTGACAAGCTATTTTGTCTAGTTCCCAAATTGCATGAATTTAAACATGCCATGAAGTTGGCATCTCAGTCTCACTCTTTCACTGCCAAAACAGTTAAATGTAGCCATCTCTTCTACTCCAAAAGGTTCATGCCTTGCACTTCCCATCTGTGGAACTCCCTTCCTCTTACTTGCTTCCCTGATAGCTATAATCTCCAACTATTCAAATGTAATGTCAATTGACATCTCCAGATGCCTTGATCTATTCCTCATCCTTCTCTTCATCCTTTCCTCTTTCATGCCTCTTTGCTCTTGCTCCCACTCTCTGTAACCCCTTGCATTCTAGTGGCACTCCCGCCCTGCTTGGGGTGAAAAGTTTAAAAAAAGAAAATACACTTCTGACACACTAATTATAAACTTCTAAACTCTTATTAACTTCTATTAAACTCATGCCATATACAATGCTACTAAAGGATGCCCAGTAAATTAGTCTACCAACTGAGTAAATTTCAAATGCTTGTTGGTAATTTTGTCTCGATTAAAAAAGGTACTGGATAATTAATTGCCAGGAAATCAGTGCTACACTTATAGAATTACACTTGCACACTAAACCTATATGCAATGAAAAACAAAGATTTTTCAAGTAGTTGTATTCTGAATAATAGAAAACATTGTGGCAACTTTATCTTAGAAAAGTATACATTCTCAAGATGGTAAACAAACTTATCGTCTGCATATTTATATAATAATTATGAATTCAGAACAAGTTCACTCTAAAAACTATCTGCATATTTATATAATTTCATTAAATCTATAAAAGAAATTTCAACAGTATCAGAAAGCAATTTAAGCAAACAGACTTTTGATGAAATTAGTATGATGTCTGTCCAGAATGTATCCAGCCATTTTGAATATCTCAAAAACTGATTGTGCAGTTTTGATGTAACTTGCCAACCAATCAAAGGAAACTTTATTTATAATTTAATAATAATAAATAACAAATAATTAAGTAATCGATAATAAATAACAAATAAAAAGTTAACAAACAATGCTATAAAATATAATTATAATTGCATTTGGATCAACAGTCTCTAGAATAATTTGAAACATCCATTACTGCCTATGCAATAGCAATTAGGATCATATAATAGGCTTTGCTACCAATAATGCACTACTGACCAGCATATATAAATAGTTGAGACAAAAACAACACGCATGACCTGAATATTGCGTTCAAGCATGAAACAGATTGTTGGCACTTGGTGCTGACCTCAGTGTCCACTTTTATATTTATAATATACATGTGTGTGTATATATATATATATATATATATATATATATATGTTTAATTAGTGTGTATTTGGACAACAACCTTTCTTTCAAGCATCTATCATTGTAAACAGCCAAAAAAGATTTTATTAAGTTATTTTAACATTTTTCGGGGGTAAAAGGATATAGGAATTGGTCATAGTTATTATTGTTTCAAGTGCTTTGAGCTAGTTCTATAGCCACTATCAAGGATGTTGTTTTCAGATGGTGAATTTTCATGTGTTAACTTCTACATAGTAGTTTAGCTGTGTGGAGTATGTGCAGGGGTGGGGTGTATGCTTTTTCTGGTGGTCATATCCTATGTGCAACTGGTTGATATGAGCATCACTTCTATTTTTAGAAAACCTTTAACATGCCATCTCCACTGTTAAACAATATAAGATTGATAGCAGGGGAACAATATTTAATCATCAATGCTTCCCTAATGATGAGTTGCCTGTGACTATGTGAGTTGAAAAGAATTTTTGTGTTATTGACTAGAATTTTCCTTAAAGATTATTTTAAATTATGAGTTAATAAATGTTTATTAATCACACTCTGTTTCAAGAGGTAACAATTAAGACATCTACTTAAGGAGGTAGTGGTGTGTCCAATATAGGTAATTGATTGATCTTTGATGTAGTTGGGAAAATTATTGTTTACTAGTGTTTGTTTAATGTGTTTCAGTTTGCTTAGAACTTTTTTTGGGGAAGAGGAATTTTGGTATGCTCTATTTACAAAGTTTATTATCACTGCTATTTTATATCTTTCCAGGCATTGGCTATCATAGTTTAGAAGGCAAGAGTTCCTACCAGCAGGTTTTTTTATGTGGATAAGTGGTAAATTCACTGAATTTTAGCTCTATTTCAACATTGAGGAATGGGATTTTGTTACATACCATGGGTTCATAGGTGAATTTTAGTGTTTATTGGTTGTTTTAAATACTTTGTTTTCAATGTAGGACATGTAAAAGTCAGAAGGACCTAAAGGGTTTCCCATACTAACAACATTAGTTTGGATATATGTGTTGCCATTATGGTCATAGAATAGAGCTTTCATGATACAAGTGAAGAGTAGTTTTTGGAGAATAGCAGGTCAGATATTTGGGAAGCTATTGTCGGGTGCTTGTAGACACAGTCGCTAATTATATTGATTGTTTCTTCAACTGGGATGTTGGTTAAGAGATTTTTGATGTCCAGTAAGGCCATAGTATATCCTATTAGATTTGTTGCTTTCAAGATGTGGAGGAAGTCATGAGTTGATGCTATGCTATAGTTGTTGGTTGTGTATGGTTGAAGGCTTTTGATATTTGGTGTACTGATGAAGGTATTTGGGATATGATAGGTCAGAGAAGAAAACCTGGTTTATATAATTTAAACAACTACATCATTGGTAAATAAAATTACTCTTACAAAAAATTCACAATGTCAGTAACAAAAATACAACACCACATACATCAGATTCACAATTATAAGCAGGATAAATTTGCTGTAAGGAAAATCATTAAACACCATATTTCTGCAGTAACTCCTGAAAAACACATGAAGTTCATATTATAGAAAATGGAAGACCACAAACCTTGTTATCACCAAAATAACCCCACCAAATCTAAACTAATGAAGACCAACATAGTGTACTGATTTCAATGCATAGTATAAGACTTTTACTTGTCAAAAATCAATTACCTATATCAGACTTGCAACTACCACCTTAAGAAGACATCTTACATGTCACCTCTCAAAACAGAGTGTGATTAATAAACATTTATTAATTCACAATTTACAAGAACCTTTAAGGAAAATTCTACTTGATAACACAAAAATTCTTTTCAAATCACATAGTCACAGATTTGAACCTTTTCCCCCTTGGAAGAACCGTCATTAGATCTGACATGCCTTGACCATGGCCATAAAAAAATGTCCTGGTCAAGCAAAGCTTGAACAGTGCTTTAGGACACATATTTTTTCCTGATTCTTGAAATATACATATCTGCTCAGTTTTATATCCTAACGTAAACAAAGACAGTTTTTAGAAATGGATTTTTCTTTTAATAATCCAGTGTAGGTTTAAATCCTGTCAGAAGGTGCATATTTTTCTAACAAGATTCCTTGAATATTCAGGCCAGTAGATAGAAATAAATAAATACATAAAAAAGAGAGCATCTACTCAAATATTTGTATCTATTAAAAACAACATTTAAGCAATAAATTAAAAATACATATCTGCCCCCTCCTCCTCAAAAGAGATCAAACATTTAAGATTACCCTCTGGATTTAATAGTTATTTTTATACATTCTTTTGTTTAATTAACTCCTATTAAGCTAGGATTCTGAAATTGCTTATTTTATGTACCATGTCCTTCCAGGACAATTATGGCCCTCCACTGCCACCTGTACCTTGTAGCTCTTAATAAATTTTGTCTTTTTGTTATTTCTCCCAAACCGTGTTCTTCCATTCATTTACTCAAGACCATCAAGTATGTTATGTGTTGCTTCACTCTTTCTCTCAATCTGTCCCATGAGTATCGAGTTTTCAAAGTCCTTAAAACTATGTACCCCAGGAATTTCAACTGCCTTTTTTTTTATATTAAGTATGAGTTTCCTTTTTGTTTCCATTCTCTCTGAAACCTCATTGTTGCTCACATGTTTGGTCCATGGTATCCTCAGTATAATCAATTAGTACATGGCATTCTATTTTTTAGAGAGGGGGTTATGTAATGTTTAGAGTTCACTAACTCTAAGCTTATCATTAGCCAGCAAGGTACATGAGTCAAAAACAGCTAAAATTTTAAGGAAATTGTATGCAGTAATCGGTTAATTTTGTTATTATTATTGAATATAGGATAAAACTCTTCAGGCAGAGAAAGTCTTTCTCTGTCCCAAAGTGAGCTAGTAAATTAGTTTGCAAAAGGCACAAGACCTTCACTTTTTAAGCAATTCTTGAAATTGTGTCTGGTTCCAAACTTTTGACCTATAGTGTATATATATATAGTACTAATAATTCTCAAATAATAAACATCTAGTAAAATTTGCCTACTTTGGAGTATAATCCCAGCACTTCAGATAAAAAATACTTGAAGTTTCACTATTTCACTAATCATTCTGAAACCAATATCATCCACACTCTCTGGTTGTATATTTGGTATTCATGTCCACAAACAGACTTTAGCAAAAGCTACTTTCCATTTTCTACTATCAAAGAACCAAAAATATATTCATTATATCAAGAATAAACATTGACAGAAGCTAGTAACCTAATGTCTACACCAATTATAGAAATCTATCAATGTACTTCAATAGATGCACATGACAGAAATAAACATATGTGACTGAAATATAGTTTCAGCTAATGATGTTAAAACAGAGTATACAATTTGGGATTGGTAGTGTTTTTATTCACAGATGGAAATTGTAACACTAAGAATATTAGGTATTCATTATCGGAAGAGAGCTGAGGTCATTTTATTATCTTTTCTGAATCTATATTCCTGCTCTTTTCTTCTACTGTTATTCATGAACCAAAATACAAAGAATAAAATATCTTGGAACCAAGCAAAGCATTTAAAGACTTTAGATCTAATGGACCCAATTCTTAAACAGATCAATTTAATACAATTTTTAAAATTGATCTACAGATTTGTATCAACAGTCCTACATATAATAGCAATTTCTAATCCTATGACTTGCATCAATTCCTGACCACTGACAATACTTCATTATTTTCAATTTAACTTTATAGTAAAATCATAAGCAATGAATATACAGTATAAATAAATATATATATATATATATAATGTTTGATTTTCTATTATTAAAATTAACTCAATACAAGGTCCAAAAGCCACTCAAGTTACAGTGTTATTGAATGAGCTGTGTGATAATAACTTAAGTGGATAAAGTAGGAAGTGAAAATATGAGGATATGGAAAATAATGATTGGCACTAGAATAAAAGAAGTTAAGATTTTAGTGTTTGAGGAAGCATCATCACAGGAGTCTGTTCTACAAAGTATGAAAGATAGATAATTATTGACCCTAGAATTCAAGAGGTTAAGTTTGCAGTGTTTTATGGAGCATCCATGTAGAAGTTGCAGTTCTTGCAAAGAAGCTTTCAGATAGGAACAAATTTCTAACCAAAGAATATGTAGGAAGTGAAGATGATTCAGTCTTGTAGATATAGCAAGGTGGGTCTTAGCTGTAAAGTTCTGAGCTGGTGGAACTAAAGAATGGAGCTTATAACATTTGCCATGAAAGTAGCAACAAACTTTCAATGTTATGTCAGTGGGAAAAGGGTTGTCCTTCTTCTAACAATAAGAGTTGCATCAATTCCAAACCATTAAAAATATTTTTTCTTTTTGATTTCCATTGCAATTCTATAGAAAAATGTTTAGCAATGTCTGCACTAACCACCAAATAACCTTTTCTGCTTATGTTAATTCCTGACTAGCATTAACATTGACCCTGAGACCTGGGAAACCGTTGCATCAAATCAACCTTCCTGTTGTAGGACCATCCAAGAGAGAACTGAGACTTTCTAGTCCAACTATCAACATGAAGAGGATATGCAACCTGCTGTCACAAGAGCCTGATTCACATAGCTGCATCCACCACCCATGCTCACAACTCTTCAGGAGTAGGCTGAGCCTTCACGGCCATCTCCCTCACTGCCAACAGAGGGGAGAAAGGGAATGAGGAGAGGGGATGATAATTCGAATGCAAGAGGCTGCCAATGTTGACAAATTCCTGACTATTAATAATCCCATATCTCTTAATTTTCAATGTAAACTTTTTAATAAAATCATTTTCAGTGCTTTGATTTGTTGTTTATGACTTATCAACCTTTTGTGCTATTCAAAGATTAAACATATATTTGGATTGTAAGAATAATTCTATTTTGTGACTGAATACATAGTTAATAATTTTTTGAGGGTAACAATGATTTTTTTTCAGATAGATGTCCTACTATTTAACCATAGCTAGGCAACAAGAGATTGATTCATATGTAAGTCAAGGTGCGATGGGTAAATTGTCGCCAGTTTATATTTTTAGTTTCACACATGTGTGTTGCTTGTTTTTGATTTTGTCAACTGCACAGTATAGTAGGGTCAGTTGGGCACCGTCTGTGAGAAAAAGAACACCATGACACAATTCACTCTGCCAGAAATTTGGAAACAGAATGCTGTAGTGCTTGGTATTCACACTGGAAACTCCAATACAAACATTTCAGAATGTCTGGGTGTCAATCTGAGCACAGTGTAGAGGTTTCAGAAAGAGTTGGATGAGTCTAATGGTGACTATGAAGGTACAACAACTCATAAAATTTACTCTGATCATTCTGATAAGAACTCGTGAATTTGTTAGAGGCCTACATCAAAAATCTTGGCTGCTGAAAGATCCTATATCTGACAACAGGATTCTGCACCATGCCACACAAGCAGGAGAACCTAGTCATGGCTGTCAGACAATTTCTGCTACCACATCACCCCTTACATCTGGCCATCTAACTCCTCAGACTGCAGACTGAAACTTTGATTAATATGTGTGGCGCACAGTTGAGTGAGAGACCAACAAAACTCCTTGTAACACCAAAGATGAACTGAAGGCAATGATTATGGCAGCATTCACCAATTATAACAAGAGACTGTCCAGAAGAGTTGCAGGAGATTTCAAAGTCGTCTGGAGGCCATGGTTAAAGCCAATGGTGATTTTATTAAATAGATTTACTCTTTACTATTTTAAGATATTTTTGGGTAATTTTGGTAAATATATCTGTTAAAATGAGATGTCAGTTTTATTTTCATTTTTGCATAATTTAGATGCCAATTTATTCATTGCACCATATATATATATATATATATATATATATATATATACAGAGAGAGAGAGAGAGAGACAGAAGGTATGTCAAAAATAAAAAATCAGAACTGAAGTCACAAAAGATCAATTTCAAATCCAAACACAAGTTTTTCCCTTCCAAATTATCCCCCTCAAGTCTAACGCATTTTCTCATACTTCTCTGCCACACCTCCTTGCACTCTTGGAAGGATTCTTTGAGGATTCTTCGCAGCTGTATCGTAACAACTCTCTTGATGGCTTCTATGTCTAAAAAAACAAGGTCCCCTTGATGACCCTCTAGAATTTAAGAGAAAGGAAAAAATCACAGGGAGACAGGTTGTGTGAGTAGGGAGTTTGCTCCAGCATAGCAATGGTCATCCTTTTTTTGGATGTGGAAGTCATCAAGAGGTCTGTGACAACAGAGCTACAAAGAATCCTGGTGGGAGAATTCTTCCAGGTGTACATGGAGATGTGGTGGAGAACGGTGGGTGAGTGCTTTAGACTCAAGAGGGATAATTTTGAAGAGGAAGACCTCTAGTTTGAATTTTGGATTTTCTTTTCTCATTCAGAGAGTAAGTATTTACTTTCCATCCCGTCATCTCATCAGAATGAGCTGTACACAATGTGTATTTATTTCTCATCATAAGCTATATATAGACAATAAGGATTTTCCTATTGTCTATATTTATTTTATCCTATAAGTCATTTCATCAGAATACAATGAGCTAAGGGCAATAAGTATTTTCTTTCCATCATAAACCATTTCACAAAGTTTCTTCATTATGACAGCACCTTTCTCTCTCTCCTATTCTTTCAAAGTCCATGACAGTGAATAAGCATTTATAAAGTATATAATTGCAACTACAAAAAAATGTATATAGATTGAAACACAAAGCAAACAGAGAAATGATCAAACAGTAATTTATCACAGAGAAGACTAATTGAGGAGATGAAAAACCAAAAACCAAATGATAAAGATGTCAAGTTGAAAGAAAATTAGCATTCTTTTGGTATTGCATTACATAAGATTTTTTTTTCTTTCCTTGTTGGCTTTAATAAATGAGTTGAATCAATAGTTATAAAAAGATTAACAAAAGGTTGGATAATAAGAACATAAAGAAAATCATTATCTAATTACTGATTATGAGTAAAAGATGTGTGTATGTATTATGGACAGTAATTCTGGATGTAATAAATGTTAATATTTATAGGCATTTGGTAAATAAAAGAGATGACATGGAAATATTAAAATATAAGTAGGCGTTAATACTGGAAAGTTCTCAATCTGGTCATAAGCCCTTAAAAATTCTGATGTTTGGTCATCTGGTCAGATTGTAGGAAATGCTTCAGGTCAAGAACTTTTCAGTAGCAAAGTTGTCTAAAAGTATATATCGCTTTACAAATAAAGATATATATTCATGTATTTATATAGATATAAGAATATAGGTAAAACTAAAAAATGAACCTAAACTCTTATGTTCTTAAATAGCTTCTTTAGATGTAGGCTTTCATAGGGATGGCATACATTTGCACCAAACTCAGTTAGAAATATCTAAACTGTCAGTTATATAGAAATGCTTTCTTAGATCATGGTTAAAGTTGGGTTTGAGTGAATGAAGTCTGTAGGTCTTAGCAAGGACCATCCAATGAATAACAATTGTTTCCTTATAAGGAAAGGCTAATATTACTATACATGAACACACACACACACACTATATATATATATATATATATATATATATATACAGTTTGTCATTTTGAGGAGAAGGCATTGACCGATCTTGCATGCTTTATTATTAAATTTTTTTGAGTGCACAGGTCAGTAAATGTAATTCACACTTTTTAAAAAACAGGGCATCTACTCAAACATGGGCATCCACAAAATAATAACATTTGGAGTAGTAGGAAGTAATGTTGGGTAAAAAAATACATTGCTTTCTTAAATATATATATGTGTGTGTGTGTGTGTGTGTGTGGAGGGTGCAAATCAGTAAGTACATAGCACTTATTTTCTTTGTTATTGCACCTAACTTAATACATCTCAATATGCCTTGTGTATTAAAAGTGAAAATTTTAGATCAAAATTCAACTAATAACTATATCAATCTACAGGCATATTGATCCACTACCATATGTATCTATCTCTCTCTCATATATATATATATATATATATATCTGCTATAGTTGTATATGGTATTAACAGTTAATGGTTGTACTTTCACTCCTACTAGCTCTCTCGCCATAATTACAGCAGCAGTGTTTACAACAAAGATATTGTATATAGCTCTACTCATAATAATCATATTATTTAACACTGAGAGCAGAAAAAAACTTACATATCTTACTCCTGGAGAATACCAGTCAGTGATATGTCACTGTAGTGTGTGTGTGTATGTTACACAATAGAAGATTTTCATCCATTGTAGGGATATGAAAAACTAATCTTAGCTTGATACTCTCAATCACTTTAACCACATATTTTAGGGTTTAATTATATTCCTCATCACCGTTTCCTCCTTTAATTCATCCATTAATGTGAATAATGGATACAAGGCTTATATTTGGCAGAATTGTCTCCTCTGACTGAATTGTTGAAAAATATCTTGGTGAAAAGAATTAACTTTTCTCAAGATATAGATAGTAATTTATGCATATAGGTAGCAAACCTTCATATACAAACATTTCAGAGTGTTTGGGTGTCAATCTGAGGACAGTGCAGAGGATTTGGAAAGAATTGGACGATACAGTGTGGGGGGGGGGCAAATATTCATACACATACAAATTTTTAATATATTGTATTTCTAACTAATGAATAAACATACTCTTCATATAAGTAACTGTATACAGATGCATAATAACTAAATTTACATAGAAAACAAAAAATTGATTTGATAGAAATAAATCCCATTTATCCATTCTAATGTATGAAAAAAGTATTCATACAATACAAAAAAGAATAATCTTCATTTAATATTTTGTAGAATAGCCATTATTCATTTCTACAGTAATGAACTTCTTGCAGTTCTTAAGAAATGATTTGCAAATTTTAGTTGGTATTTTGTTCCATTTTTCTTTGTATATGGTCTTCAGATCTGGGATGTTTGTTGGAGCTCTTGATTGGATTTGAATTTTCAAATAACACCACAGATTCTCGATTGGGTTTAAATCTGGAGACTAACTTCACCATTTCAGGATATTTACATTATTTTTAGCAAGCTATCTCTTTGTAGATTTTGCAGTGTGCCTAGGGTCATTATCTTGCTGGAAGATCCAATCAGTAGGAAGTTCAAGATTTTCAACCGAAATCATTAAATTTTCTTCCAAGATATTTTGATATACTGCGACATTCATTATACCATTTATTACTGATATGTTGCCAGTGCCTTTTGCAGAAAAACATCCCCAAACCATTATTCGGCCACCACCAAATTTCACTGTTGGAATTGTGTTCTTTTGTTTGAAGCCATTGCCATCTTTCCTCCATACAATTTTAGTTTTGTCTGTCCATAATGCTCTTTTTCAATATGATTTTTCCTTATCCTTATGTTCATGAACAAATTTCAACCTGTCATCTCTGTGTCTTTTCAATAGCAGTGGAGTTTTCCAAAGGGAGCATGACTTTAGATTGTTCCTATGAATTTCATTGCTTATTGTCCATTTAGTGAGACAGATTCCTGATGAAAGCAAATAATCCTGCAACTCTTGATAACTAACCATTGGATTTTGCTTAATTTGACACATTAATTCCCTCGAAGATCTTGCAGAAATGTTCTGTGAAGCCCATTCTTTGATTTTCAACAGTTTTGAGTTTTTTTATACCTTGCAATGAATTAAGTAATGGAATATTTGGGTTGTCCGAGATTTTCCTGTAACTTTTACCTTCTTTCCAGAGCTTAACAATCAGTTCTTTTTTGTGAATTTGTTAATTCTTTACCTCCAGTCATGATGAAAACCTTCTTGAAAATATGAAATTTGCATTGTACGAATACTTTTTTCACTCATTAAAATGGATAAGTGGGATTTATTTCTAGCAAATCATTTTTTTTTCCATTTTCTATGCATATTTAGTTATTATGCCTCCGCAGTTAATTATATGAAAAGTATGTTTATTCATTAGTCGGAAATACAATATATTAAAAATTTGTATGCGTACAAATATTTGTCCCACCACCCACTATATCATCCAATTCTTTCCAAATCCTCTGCACTGTACTCAGATTGACATCCAAACACTCTGAAATGTTTGTATTGAAGCTTCCAGTATGAATGCCAATCCTTACAGCATACTATTCCCAAATTTCTATCAGAGTGAATTACGTCATGGTGCTCTTTTTCTCACTGATGGTGTCCAACTGATCTTACTATACTGTGCCATTGACAAAATCAAAAACATACTACACACATGTGAAATTAAAAATATAAAATGGTGACAATTTACCCATCGCACCCTGTAATTCAATGAGATTAAAGTTTGGATATATGGAAAAAAGAAAATGTCAGTTTAAACTGATCTCAGGAGTATATAACTTAATACAGATTAATGTCCTTGATCTTGAAAACAAACAAGAAATCAAATGCATTTAATGTAAAATTCTTTCACAAAATATCTATTCTGGTATAGAAGTAGAAATGCTTCAGGAAAAATAGATCTGTGATCATTAACCAAATTTTTAAATATGAGTGTGGGTAAATAAGTTCAGGGACTGACATTTCTTATTGTTTGGAATGTTGTCCTCATCTTTATTGTCATATTCATCACGTTTTAACCATTATACACTCCTGACTTCTTCAGGTGATTGGAATTTTGAACTGAATCCTTTATCCCATCCGGGGGTAGATTGTGATAGTTCCACATGCTATGCCTCTTCCAGATGCCTCTCCAAGTTTTTATTCACCAGTAGCCAGGTATTGAACTCACAACTCTTTGTTTCAAGTTACTTGATCCAACCAATACTTTTATCCACTGAGCCATGTATACTTGAGGACATCAGTGTATAAATTTTGGGGATTTATAAACTTAATGCCTCAGTAACTATATTGCTCATATTGCAATTTTTGTTGTTATTATTGTTTATCTCTAGCACTTCATATTGTTAGTCCCCATATTGTATTCATTATCTATGCTTGACTGGTTTAGAGTTTTGTGGCCTTGCATATGTGCCGATTCCTTACAATGTACAATGGCTGACACGTGAATATGGCAATAAAGATGAGGACAAAAGTTCGAATAATGTAAATAATTACAATACCTCATCTCAGAAATGCAGACAGATATTGATATTTGTGAGTCAGTTTAGTATGAACTTTTAGCTATTCATATTTGATCAACATGATCTATAGAAATGTATTGGGTCAAGTGCTTTGAGGAAGAAGATTATATCTGAGATGTTAACCTTCAGGAGAGTAACTCTCTGTGCCATCTCAGCCTAATGTTTTCCATTGACGTGAAGTGGAAAGATTATATTGAATAAATTCCTAGGTCTACTGCTAGGAAAGTTGGTTTCCTGTGTTGTGCCAGACAATTATTCTCAATAGAATTTATCTAACATATTTAAAAGTCTACCATTCATTCATGCTTTGAATATTGCTGCTACATCTGGTCTGGTGCTCCTGTTATATATTTAGAGATTCTTGATAAAATTCAAAGTAGAATCTGTAATGTCATTGGTCATGACCTAGCATCTTGGCTTCAGTCACTTTCCCACTGCCATAATGTTGTTTTCCTCTGCCTTTTCTATAAATACTTTCATGGTAATTGTACTGATGGACTTTCCTCTATGGTACCTAGACTTATTGAATTTAAGCACAGTACTAGATTTGCGGCAAGGTCTCATCATTTTACAGTTGAAATGGCTAGATGTAACTGTTAGTTCTATGTTAATAGTTTCTCTCATACTTCACTTTTTCAGTTTCACACTTTCCAGTCAACTTTGATCTTCAAAGATTTAAATGCAATGTCAATCATTATCTTCTGTTTTCTTAATTCTTGTAATTTTATTTTTCTCACTGCCCTTACCCCTTGCATCATAGTGGCCTTGCTGTTTGGGGTGAAATAATTTAAAGAGAATATTATATATATATATATATATATATATATAATAACTGGTCACTCGTATTCAACTCTCACTCAGGCATATTTGTGTTTGTTCAACATCCACAGACCCAACCTGTGGTTTATACTGCAACTATACTGAGCAAACCTTAGTTACAGTTTCTGGGAGAGAGTGTGTTACCTAGCATGATCAACAATCTGAACAATGCCAGCACACTCAAACCCTCGGTCATGATGACTTATGACTTTGTGGTAGCACAGCTATCGACGGTCCCCATGTGTTCCATCTACCCAATTTCACTCACAAGGCTTGGGTCAACCTGTGGTTTGGTTTTCAAACACTTTTCAAAGGTGCCACATGTTAGGATTAATCCCCTTCAGTCTGATAATATCAGGAAGTCTCCTTCCTATCAAATCAACCATGGTGAGATTTGAACTCAGGTCTCATAGTTAGAAAGTGAACATTTTAACCACTTGGCCATGTGCCATATATATATATATATATATATATATAGAGAGAGAGAGAGATAGATAGATAGAAACTATGGATATAGCAATCAGCATGCAGTATTGATTCCTATATTTACACTCTTGACATGCTCTATTTCAGATACTGAGTACTCTTCATTTATAAATATAGCAATATATATATATTTAATCATAATATGATTCAGGGATTAATGACTCAAATCATAAGTAGAAAAGTTAGTCTCCAATTATTTTGACTGGCTCTTGTCATTGGTACAAAGCTGTCTAATAAATACTGAGAGTTCACATTGTGTTGCACAAGCTATGAATGAATTTAAATAATCATGTGGGAACCATGCAGTTTTTTGAAATTTGTATGGAGGATTCACCTCATTTGCCATGGCCTGCTTGGTGACAAGTAGGCAACTAGCAATTCATATATAAATAAAGACGTTATAGGCCAGAGTTGTATTAGACCAGGAAACAGTAGTATTAAGAAGTGCTGAACACACATATAATGCAAATAAAAGAAGAAATTTAACAAAGAGCTTTTAAATTTAAAAAAAATTTGATCAACTGATCACACTACCTTGGTTTCAACCATTTGGTATCTTTACATGATCTGGGCTAAATAATTTCAATGTGTTATTATTTTAAAATAGATAAATAAATGCACAACATGCAGCATAATAGAAGGGAAGAAGAAAACAGGTGTACTGAAATTAGATCAGGGGGTGGGGGTTATATGACATGCTAGAATTGGGTTGAGTATTTTTCCCATTTGCTTCTCCACAACTTTTGAATTCATCGTAGTTCTTCTCTTAGACTGGTTGTCATCCAAGGCTGGAGAGTTCTCCCTACCCTACTGTTTAATCCATCATAATCATCATTCAACCTCACTATAATTGGTCAATACTCCATTGACAATACTTTTTCACACTGTTCGGTCCTGCATTGCTGTCCCCAATGTCCGACCCTGTGTCTTGAGTTATGGTGTCTGGGAAAGCCAATTTTCATGAGAAGACACTTTCAGAAGGATGCCAAGGAGTAAGGATTAGATGATTTCCCTGTCTGATCAGTGGCAGCAGCCAGCAAACTGTAATCGTTCTTGTTTGAGCCTAAGAGAGATTGGTTTTAGTTCTCCATAAATTGTGTAAAGTGTTGCATGAGATCTCCAATTATTCCTGGTTTTTCTAAGTAGATTTGTATATGTTCCATCCAGCTATCTTTCAAGACAAGCAGATAATGTCCAAGTTTCTGATCCATACAGTATGACTGGTTCAATTAATGTTTGAAAGGTTTAGACTTTTAAGGAGGATAGAAGATTTGAGGGCAAAATCTTGTGAAGTTTGCTACACACATCATATGCAAGAGCTTTGAAGATGCTGAAGTCTTTTTGAGAATCTCACATAATAATGTAAGATTCAAGTCCCCAACTCTTTTGATGGATGTAATATTGAGTGATTTCAACTCTGATGGTTCAGGGGAGGTTGTGATATATTCTGTCTTACATTATAACAGAGACCTATCTGGTTCACTGCTTGCTTATCTTGAAGAGAGAAGGGATGTATTCATGACTTTCCAAAGGCTATTTGTGTAACTGAATGCAACAGACTAAACAGAAATTGTTTTCAGAGAAAGATTTTATAAATTTCAATGAAAAGTAGCACTAACTGCTCAGTCAATGAATGCTAAATGTTTCCTTATAAGGAAACGGCTAATATTACCATTATGTTGAACATGTGTGTTATTGCAAATGCCCAATAATACATTGACCTTTCTATTACATTTATACACTGATTGTTTAAATGTCTTTTATTCACTTTAATGCAAATGGTACAGCGGAAGTAAGAATATTATTATTTCATAACAAAGATCACTCAATTATTTGACATATACTGGATTTTTTAATAGTAAAGAAAAAGGCAATAATATACATTGAGTAAAGCATTTGAAATGTTAGAAACCAAATGCAACTACCAATCTCTTTTGTACAATGTACTTCAGAATCAATTTTTATTGGTTTCTCAAGTGAAATACACCATCTTTCTTTCCATCCTGCTGCTATCTACATGTTTACTTACCTTTTATTTAATCTTTTTCTTTATTCTCACTTTTTCTTTCTTTTTCTTTCTCTATACATTACTTTTGATTTTCTTTCTCCCTCTGTTTCTCTCTTTTACAACATTTTCTTTCTCACTGCCCTTCTTTTTTTTCTCTACTTTTCTTTAATTCTCTTTTCTTTCTCCAAACACATGCATTTATGTGTGCACATGTACGTAACTCTTATTCTCTTTTTATATTTGCACTTTCAGATACTCACATTTATTTATATATATATATATATATATAAAAGCACTAGTGTCTATTTGCTTAGCTATCCCTGTTATCAGTTCAGACCACTTCCAGTTGTTCCGAATTACTCATTCAACTTTCCACTGACCCATTATTTTATATTGATTAGCAACTAAAAGTAAGTTTGTGTCAACAGAATTATTTACAACCAATTAATAGAAAAGAATCAAATAAAATCTTAATAGTTTGGGCTCTCTAGCTTTGATTAGCAACCAGGTTACCAGAAAAAATATTTTTAATTCAAAACCAGAATTTAAATTGACTCTACTCTCCAGTTAAGAGAAGGTCCCTGAGAGAAAACCCCTCACCTTCTACAGGCCAAGTGTGGAGAGTATGGCACTATTCTTACTCAAAACTGTGATGGATCAGATGCAAATAAAGGAGGAGGAAAATGAAATGATTTGAGATGATATTTTGGGAAAATGAAATAAAAATCAATAAATAATAATAATAAAAAAAGAAATACATTTTCCCATGATGTTAAGCGTAAAAGAATTGGAAATATGATTACCCCACTTTGTTTAGTCAAACGCTGTTGAAGTCTATAAAAAAGGCAAACATTTCCTGCCTCATTCCCTGTTTGCTCCAAGATATAATACTACAGGGTAATTATGCTCACATTGGTGAATGTTAGCTTCCCCAGTTCACTGACAACTGAACTCTTTTCACTTTCCAATGCATGACACTCACATGTGTCTTCCAAAAACGTCCGCCTCTGAAGTAAAATTTCTAACTCAACACAAGTTTGACTTGAGTGCAACCATTGTAATCATGCTTATACTTATTTACTCTAACTTCTGGATGAAGAAAAAGAAATCAAACATCCCATAACCATGTATAAACCTCCCAGAGTTGGAACAACCAATGGAAAGTTTGTACTTACTTGTACAAACTTTCCATTGGTTGTTCCAACTCTGTGCAAGGCTGACTTGAGCTCAACAATTAATGTAATGATTATACTTGCTTAACTCCTGGAACAAAAGGAAAACAGACATACCCAAGAGGCCTTAAGAACTTTGTTTCACAACAGTTTATATATAAAAAGAGAATAAATGGTCTGTGGTAGAAACCCAAGTTTTGGTATGCTTCTTTGCTTATCACATATGAACATGCATCCACATAAAATTTTATTTATTTTATTGTAGACAGAAGTTGGAGAAAAGAGGAAAATAGATATTGCATGATGCTTCTTTATTAATTGTTGCTTGGTCTGACACAAGACCACAGCAGTGATGTACCCCGCTAAAGATCAAACTGACAGCACAAGAGAAATGTTCCATGTGATGATCTTGTAAACCATACTGCTAAATACTGATCTCAGAGTTACAAATAAAAGTCAAAGAAAATGGTTTTGCACTATAATATTAATATTGTTAATCCAAATTTATTAAACACTGTGTCTATCCATGTAGATATTTGTACTGTATAATGGTTATCAATGTGGAAACTGGAATCAGCAAACGGAGTTCAAATTCTCACCATGTCTGTTAGAGTTACTTTTGCACTGATGATCATGACAAAGTCAAGAAATCATCTTTTCTCTCTGAAGCTATAACTAAAATAGCAGAATAGACTGAGCCTTGAGTAGCAGTCAGTCTAAAAAAAAAAAAAAAACTACAGTCAAAACTGTGAAGATGCCAATTGGAAACCATTCTACTATCTTTTCAAAGATTAGATCAGGTCAAGAATTACTATTTGCTCCTAGTACCATGTACCTGTCATATATATATATGTTTGTTCATATCCACATGCATACATTATATATATATATATATATATATATATATATATATATATATATATATACATGGACATTGATAAGTGAGATATGCGATTTACACTGATGGTTGGAGAAACAGAGGTTTATTGCCAAGGAGAAGCATGCGCAACAGAAACAATACAACATGGCAATAATAGTAGAGGGTTTTGTTTTCACATGCATTTGTTGCAATCTTTCCCATTTATGCCTGTACAACCATAACAGAAGCTACATTGCTGAGGCATAACTCTTTGGGCACAGATCCATGGTTTCACAACACATGCCACATACATATACACACACATATGCACATATATAAACACACACCCTCACCAACATGCAGACACTCATTATTTTTTATTACTATAAATGTTATTTAAGTGGTTAGACATCTCTTTTTTTAAATTGTGAAATTAATATCTACCCGCCTAGAAAATTAAAAGACTTAGTAATGGAAATGTTCCTCTTAGCAGGGACTGGATCTGCAATACTGTGAGGTCATCTTACTTTGCTATAGAGACCCCTGTGTCCAAAAAGGTAAAGCATGTCTGGCTAAAAGGTGGTTTCCTAGGGAAAAAAAGAATGCAGGTTCAATCCCTGTTGAAAGATACATTTTTTTAATAAGATTCTTGATGTACTAAATTTTCCCATGTTTTTTAAAGAATGAGACAAAATATAGGTACTCACTAAAATAAGTAATAAGGATAGTAAGAACCTATGTTAGATTAGAATGTTCTATTAACAGCTTTTGATTTTTTATGGCTTATCAACCTTTTGCAGGTTATCTAAAGTGGGAACATATTTTTGGATTGTAACAATAATTTACTGATATAAGTCTTATTATTTAACCCACAGCTAGAGGAGAAGAAATGGATTCACAAATTTTCAAAGAGTAATTGTGCATTATTTTTTAATCATTTCACCCCATGTAAGGAAATAAAGCCACTAAGGCACAAGGGGTTACTGAGTGTGAAAAAATAAGAAAAGGAAAAACATTAATGTGAGAAAATAATAAAAGAGGAGGAATGAAGAAGACTGTAGATAATGACATTGCAATAACAAAAGAAACCTAACTGAAATTTGAACTTGGCTTTCTGATTTCTTATTCTGAGCCGTTATTATATACACATCCAAGCTTACAAAATCTGGTATCACCAATAGCTCATCCATCTAGGAACAGACCAGGCTCAATCTTGCTTAACCAGTGTTTCATTATGATATGGCTGCAAGCCTCCATTAATAACTGCTTAAATTACACACCAACCTATATATGCATGCACATACTTACACATGCATGCATATACACACATGTGTGCATAAATGTTATCTCAGTTTGTTAACTCAATCCTGGTTTTTGTCTCTCTCTCTCTCTCTCTATATATATATATATATATAAATGTATGCACACATATTTGTATCTACTTTATTCTGTACATACATATTCTATTGAACAACAATTAAATGCAAATGTTTCTCTTTTTCTCTTGCTGTATTTTGTCTCTCTGCATTTCTTGTTCTCACTTCAACCTCCTCCACATACCTTCTTCACTTCCTCCATTATTTCTATGAGAATCTTTATCAATTTTCATAATTTGACATTTTTATTTGTCCTTCTACATTTATAGGTCAATTAGCTTTATGCTTCACCATTACATACAACATATACACATCTCTCTAAATAAATTAAACATTCTGCTTCCAAACAATTTTGTTGTAATTAACTGTTGTCATACATTTCAATTTTTTCACCACATTTATCCCATATACGTTTAATACACTTTCATATTTGAAATAACAGAATGTGATTCAATTATGCAACAGTATTCAGTATTTATAAGAAAATTTTAAATAGGTTGTCATTTATAACACAATTCAAATTTTAAAGTGGTTATCTTTATGTGCAAAATAAAAAAAATAAAATATTATCTAATGCCCAGATATTGAGCTAAGCACTGTTCTATTCTGTCAGAATTTATAAATAAATTCTGACAATCACAATTGTGGTCTATTATTGTCTCACATGAAACTTACTATAGAATTGGAATGTTTTTATAACTATTGATACAATATGGTTAGTCTGCTTCAAATCAACAATTCAGTAACATCTCTCTACTGACTTCTTGTTTAAGTGCTCATTTATTTTACCAGTGACTTTATTTCACTGAACAAATATGAAAATTATGAAAAATCTATTATTTATATTGATCTTTGCCTAATAGCAGAGATTAAGACTTGCAATTTTCAAATATGACTGCCACATTTTTAAAAGTGTAAAAATAATGTTAAAAAGTTATCTTAAACCATATATTTTAGACTAGATGTGAAGTTGTACAAACTCAAGGTTTCTTTCTTATGAACTTTCCTTTATATAGGCTTAAAATATCAGTTCTAAATATATTAAATGGAATTTGAAGAATCAATATTTTGGTTAAGGCTTATTTAAAAGAGGAAAATTTAGATACACTTCTTGGTTGTTGAACTCTTCTAGGATCCTTGTATTACCATTAACTATGATCTTCAAAAATGTAAATGCAATGTCAATTATCATCTTCTATTTGAATCCTGTTCATCTATTGGCCCATCTGTTTTTTTTTTCATTCTCAGTAGCACCCTGCATTTTAATGGCTTTTATTGCTTTACTTGAAGTGAAAAGAATTTTTGTAAAAAAGTGAACAATACAAAAATAAAAAAGTAGAGATTTACTGTTGGCTTCACAACATTCATAATCTAACTATATCTAAAAATCTGTGACTTCTGTTAGTCAGTCCATCCATCCATTCATCCATCACACCTTGTAAAGTAGCTATACATTGAACAGTTGTAAATCTCAACAAAAAATGTTGGCAGTAACTTCAACAATACTGAATACTGTGAGGATTTCATCACTAATACTTAAATTAATGTGAAGTTTAACAGACGTTTTCTAGAAAAATCTGAGGCAACTTCTTTAGATACTTATTTTTTATTAAAAAAAATGAAATATTACTTTTGTGTTCTTCACATACCCATTACAATATTTATTTTTTTACAGACATTTATATTCTTTTCAGCTCATGTAATGTTCAATATATTTTATGTTTCAATGACCCTCGCTTAATGTTCAGGTTCTTTACTTTAAACCATTATTAACAACTTAATAGTCTTCAACTTTGGAGCTTTATTTCAAGGCACCACCATTAAAATGCTTAAACCATTTCCTCATATATACTTCCTTATATTTCCTTCCATTCCTTGAATTCTGTGAGCATTTTCAGCAGCTTTATTGCTTACTTTAGAAACAATTCCTCAAAATTATCAGAATTTCAATACTTGCATTCACCATTATAACACCTTAAACCAGTGGTTCTCAAATGGTGCACCTGGGCACACCCTGGAAGATGTCAAGGTGTGCCCTGGCATTCCAGAGAAATATGTGTCCAGATATAATACATAAATATATTTACTTTATTATAGTGCGGTACCCGTCTCAGTCATATTTATGTGAATTAGGCTTTTCTGCTCTCACCACAATTAAGTGCAAAAAGATAGGAACTCTTCAATGTATTGAGGAGAAACTGAGAGTTTGCCTATAAAATATACACCCAAACATTGAAGAAATCACTAAGACTCATCAGGCTCATGCTTCTCATAACAACAAGCATGAATAAACTTAAGGTACATTTCATTTTATATGTTTTTATTGCATTATTTCTTTTCTGCAATATTTAACTTTGTTCTAACATATTTTTCTGAAATTTGTATATAGGACACCTACAATTATTGGTAGGATTTTAATTTTGTCCAAACTTAAACAAAAATACAACTGATGACTTTAGATATCAGTTGATGTCTTTAGATATGCACATGATATAAGCTTTAAAGGTCTGTAGAATACTTTTGATACACCCTCATATATTAGGTTGAGTCACAAATAATTTCTGTTTTTGTTTATCGACTTCATTCTTTGAAAAATAAAGTGCAATTACATTTTATTCCATTATATATTCACCATTATTTGCATTGGCTTGTTCAGGAACATCTTTGATACCTTTTAAAAAGAATTCCATGAGTTTGATCTGAAAATGTTTTCAATGAACTCTGGAATCAGGTTTTCATTAGATAAACTTTTCCACATCAAAGCATTCTGCAGCAATCGAATAAGCTAATAATCAGTTATTGCAAGGTCAGGTGAATAATTTTCCCTGTGTATTTCTTGATGTATATGATTTTGTATTGCTATGGAGGAGAATAATATTTTTCCTTTAATCTATCTTGTGCATTACTACTGATGTGGAAAAACTGAGGTAAGTTAGTGTACTCAAAATTTATTCTTAACTGCCATACTAGGACGATACATTCATCATTACAACTAGTTTCACAAAACGGAAATTACTTATGACTCAACCTAATATAATAAAATATTAATAACATATTGGAGTTATAGTATGACTTCAATATATTTACTTATTTCATGTACACATCTAAAGGATTATAGATACTTTTTAGATTTGTACATTGAAATAAGATCTAGACTAAAGAGCTGTAAAAATGATTAAATACTTTCAATACATTCTAATAATAATAATATTGATAATATATTGGACCAATAGATAGTCTTTAGAAGTGTACATGAAATAAGCTTTAGAGTAAAGGGCTATTAAAAAAAATGGAGAAACTATTTTTGATACACCCTAATACTAAGCAGGATGAAAATGTCTATGTTATAACAATGTGTAACATGAGAGTGCTGGGAAAAAGATTTATTATCTCATTTATATATCCTCTGTAATGGGTATTATTATAGCCATGATATAAGAAAACTGTAATTCACGGACAGAATACAATGGCTGAAAGGAAAATGAATGACAAACATGCTTTCTTCTCAGAAAGTCTTTTATACACTAAGACATACACATAACTATATATACCTATATACACATGTCCCATGCAGAGAAATTACATCATATATATCTATACAGCAAAGCAAAGTGTAAGGAGAAACAAAAGGAAAGGTCTTACATATAATATCAAGATACTCCTGTGTCTGGAGAAGCCATTTTTAAGACACCAGATTCAAGCGGGATGGATTCATCTATGTCTCAAGCAAGAACATATTCCACGAACTGGAAACAGCAAGTCTAGGGTTTTCCTAAATTGAGGACTGCGAGCTGGAGTTTCTTTCTACATCTGGGAAAGATATGTTCCCAAAGGTAAATGGCATCATTGAATTGTAAGCTGCTGGGGAGGCAGATTTAGATTCTGCCTGGGACATGGGGGTGCCGAGCTAAAGAAAACACAGTTTAGCTGCTGTAGATGAACTGAAATTGATTGCCATTATCGTCACTGTATAAAGTGATGCCATTAAGTTGCAGTCACATGACACACAACTTATCTCCACCAAAGAGAGATAATCACCTTTTGTATCCTTACAAATGGTTTCAAGATGTTTCCAAACTCAGGAGGTTAAAAGAGTGACTCTATAAAACAGTCTAATACAACAATAGTTTTGATGGATGGATAAACTAGTATATATTTAAGTTATATAAGTTATTTTTGCTTTGACAGATTATTTAGGAATATTCCACAGGATACTCAAATATGCATTGTTTGTTTTTCAAGCAGTTAGAAAAATTTATTTTCTCTGAGGAATTACGTTTTAATCACTCTTCTTAATTCCTCAGATAACTGTAATTAAAACTGACAATCTTTTGTTCAGCAATCTTGTCTATGTCACAAAACTACTTAGTTTTAACACAAATTAGGTTTAGTGTTTAAATCCCAGGCATGTTAAAGTGCTAATATAATTCACTAGCCAAATTGCTATACTAAGAACAGAGAAAAGTTGTCATAGAAGTTTTCCTAAGTCTCTAAAATGTCTGTATAAACAACATCTTCAGCAAGACATCTACTGTCCATGAAAGAAATAGAAAATTTTATAATAGTAACAGTAAAAATTAATTTAGCAAACTTACCAGTTTTTAAATTGTTGGTTCAGTATTAAGAATATATAATTAAACAAATTATTTTTACTTAAATAAGTAAAAATAATTTGTTTAATTATATAATAATTCCATTCAGCTTCATAAATTGTAGTAATGCGAAATAGTAGACGACACCTATGCTTATTATGAATGGTGCAGACAAGACATATATAAACTTCTTTCTATACAAACATGATAAATTACAAAACTTTACAGAAACATTAGCTGTATATGTATATAAATTTTGAATTAAAAATTAAAATATCACAGAAGAAAGATTTTTAAAATATGCTTTTAAAAACTGTTATACAAATTAAAAGTTACTGCTAATGTTGGAAATGTCACTTATTAGTGATATTTATAAAAGGCTGGTAAAAAAATTCTTTACATATTAACAATGTGAGCCATATCATCTACTGATGTAAACATTGAAATACTGATCCTCATATGATCACCAAGATTAAGCAATGCCAAGCCTGGTCAGTACCTAGATGGGTGACCATGTTGCAATAGCACATGCTGTAAGCTTGGATGGTGGTGTAATGATAATGGCTCAGTATTGGAAGTTGAAGAGTGAGTTCCAATTCCAGTCAGGTTAATTATATTTGCTTATGTGCAAATACCCTTGGGAAAGGTATGAATTCACCTCTTCTCCCCTCAGCTATGGGTTAATTAGTAGAACTTGCATCAGTAAATCATTATTATTGTCAAAAAGTTCATCCAATCTCAAAATATTTTCTGGCTTTAAATAAGCTACAGAAGGTTGATAAACTGTAAAAAAGACCAAATCCATCAATGTATTGATGTAAGGTGGGGACACACAGACAAATCTTAGCCTTATTTGAATTTACAAAATATAATCACCAATTAATATATTTTTGTCAATGAGATTTATTTCAGCCATTTTTTCATGGCAAAAATCTCTCTCCATACCATGAAGTTGTTCTAAATATTTATAAATATGCAAAAAACTTATAATGCTATACAAATATACTGTTCTCATCAACCTGAAATATAAAAGACAACACAGTTAAAAGATTAATTATAAGCTTGAAATTTGAACCAACTACCATATATACTTATGTATAAACCAACTTCATGTATAGTGCAACTACTGAAATTTTTTTTTTGCATGAATTTTAACCAATCTTATATAGTTGTTGTAATTTTGGCTAATCCTCATCACCAAAATGTTGTAACCTAGGGAAGGTTACTGAATAGAATAATCACATGAAAGTTGATAATGAACAATAATACTTAAGACAAGAACAACACATATAAGATTGGCCAGCGGTGCGTAGAAGTAGTCAACTGCTAGAAGTGAGTCAAGTGAATCCCACAATGAATCTCAAAATGCAACCAACATACAGTAATTACTACTGTATTTATGTGAATGGGGAAACATATATACATTATTGTTCATAGGCATGCTACAATAATAATGCAACTTGTTACTGAAAATGCATGAATTTTAACTTCTTCAAAAAAATAACGATTTTATAATAGGACCCCTATTTTTTCTGTAAAAAACTGATCATAAACTCACACTATACTCAAGTATATAAAGTAAATGATATAAATACAACTTGTTAAAGAACCTACCTCTTAGTTGAAATGCTGTATACATCTTTTACTTGCAAGATAATATGCAAAAGAATGATTTAATACTTGAATGCAGCAAGCCATAATGGTAAATATAGTTGAGGGATAATTAAAAATTATAGCATGTTAATGAAAGAAATCAGTTTCATTTTCACTTCCCTCTTTCAAATGCCATATTTCACCAGAACATTGGCAATCATGGCTCTCCACAGTTTCCATTTCTTTATTATCTGTGAATTGCTATCATTTCTTCATAAAGGAGTAGAATGTTTTCTTATTGCCTTCTCCATGATTCTTTTAGACCTATCGCCACTCAAAACAGGAGAGCTCAGTCTACCCTGTTACTTAAACTATTGCTTGGAGAAGAGATATATTCATGTTTTTTCCTGATGACATTTGTATAAAAATGAATGAAAGCGACTCAACCAAAATTTGAACTTGACTTGCTGATTTCAATTTATGCATTATTAACTGTTACAGTAGCCATACATTTCATTTACTCTTACAAGCAGTTTAATACCCACTCGATGACACACCCTAGTGGCCTTGTGCCATACTAAAGTTAGCTTAGCTATAAAATGTAATTGATATGATGATAAAAAAGATTGAGTTAAATGAGCAATTTTATTGTATATCTATATTATTTGGTTTTCTATATATGTGGAAGCTGTATTCTATGATAGGTCAAACTGGCTTTGTAGTGATTAGTGCGAAACTTGTTTTTAGTGCACACTACTAACAGTTGGTAGGTATTGCTGGCCAGGGGAAGGGGTTAAGTGAAGTGTAAATGGCCTAAAAATAAAAGTAAAATTGTAAGGAGAAAGGGAGGGAGGAAGGAAGAATGGAATTCACAGAATCAATAGCTCCTGGGCAGCTTACCATTTTCAGGTGCCACCCACACAGGTATTACATTGGGACAAACTGCAGTAAATTTCAAAGAGATCAGCTTGACATGAAATAAAAGCTTAGATAAATAGCAGTATCAATTAGGTATCTTGACGATTTCTGAATAAAGTTTCTTTCCGTGAGACTAAAGAAGAGAGGAGTGGAAATAACTGAATTTGTAGAGTTGGTCAAAGATTAGGTGGCTGCTACAGCAAGCAGGCAGAGAATTTCATGGCTAAAAATACATAATGGAATGGTAAGGATCAATAATTTTGTCTCATGATGAGATGAACTTTAACACTAATGCAAATAGCAGAGTGTTATAGCACACTTGAGTGAGCCTATATTTAGCCATGTCCATCGGATACATTAATTTATACAGGTATTTGCTTAGATATTAATTTACTTACATGTGTATAATGATATATGTGGATATGTGTCTGCATTTCTGAGAGAAAGAATCAATGTGTATCATCTTGTATACATTCAAATTATGTATGTTTATAAGATATATGTACATATTTGTGTGTGCAAACACAAGTTAAATGTATGTATAGGTGCATAAGTTACACCTATATATATATATATATATATATAGGTGCGTGTGTGTACATATATGCATAAAGGTCTACATGTTATATAAAGGCATATAACTTGTGTGTGTATATATACACAAGTTATATGCATATGTGCCTATAGATATGTGGATGTTTGTGTATGCAAGTTATATGCATGTGCCTATATATATATATTTTAAGACATTTTTATGTTTATATGTTCTTTTTATAGATACAAATATTTAAGTAAAATTTATTTACTTAAATATTTGTATCTATAAAAAGAATGTATAAACATAAAAATGTCTTAAAATAATTGTTGGACTTTGTCCATTTCATAATGTGTGATGTCATGTATATATATGCATATGTATGTGTGTATGTGAGAGTGTGTGTGTGTATACTATATATATATATATATATATATACAAATATACATATATATATGTATCTATGCATTAAAGGAATATAGAATAGTCTGTTGCTCTTTCCAAACACTCCCATCTTCTACAGTAGCTAGCCAATCCCTGTTAAAGATGCCTGCTCAGGCACATTTTTCTTTGTTCAATAAACACACAGCTTATCTGTGGTTTATATTGCAACTATGCTGAGCAGACTTTAGTTAGTGTTTTGGGGAGAGAGTTGTGATCAATACTTTGAACAAGGACAGTTCAAATACTCGGTCACAATGATTTCATACTAAAACAATGAGCGATGACATTCCAACAGTTCCATCTATCCAATTTTATTCATAAGACTTGGTTAAAATTTTTGATAGTGCTCCAGGTTGATAACATTAAGAAATCACCACCCAGAGAAATTGAACATGCTGTGATTCAAACCTAAATCTCATGGTCAGAACATGAACATTCTAACCAATTGGTCACATGTCCATATATGCACACATTCAAATATTTCTTTATAAATATATATATATATATATCAATCTGGTAAACTGGCATCTGACATGAAAGTATATCTGAAGCAGAAGGGCATCATTGAATTCCATCATGCAGAAATAAATTCTACTCATTGACATTCATTGCCTCTTGCTCAGTATTTATAGAGACCATACAGTGGATGTAAGCCCTGTTAAGTGTTGGATAATACATTTCAGTAGTAGAAGCATATCCTGTGAGAGTCAGATTCTCCAAGTCCTATTTTCTCATTATGTGCTTTAGAAACTTAAATTTTCTCTGTCTAATTTGTGTCAAACTTCTTTGATGCATGATATTCTCAGCATCCTTCAGTAGAACCACACTTCTGTTATCTCAAGTCTCTTCTTTATTTGTGATAAGATTGTCTGGCATTATATATATATATATATATATATATGTAGCAATCTGGCATCTGACATGAAAGTGCATCAGAAGCAGAAGAGCAGGAATGAATTCCATCATGCAAAACTAAATTCAGCTGATTGACATTCATTGCATCTTGCTCAATATTTACAGAGATCATACATTTCTTCATTTGTGATAAGATTGTCCAGTAATTCACTGATATTACAGTTCAGTACCCTTTTCTTTGTTTCTAATGAAATTTTCCTGTTTCTTAGTACTTTGTTTAGCTTATGAAAGGCATTTTCACTATTCCAATGCAGCTTTGGATTTACCAACTTCTGTTAAAACCAGATATTTCTATTTTCATACTGGCTTGATAGCGTCTATATTCTTACACTTGATGTTTAATCCTTTCTCCTTGCTTTCCATCACTACCTTCTGTAGGAGTTCCTTTAGTTTCTTTTCTCCGTCTACTATCAATATTGTATCATTTGCATATCTGAGATGTTAAGATTGTGATTACCAATAATGAATCCTGTTAGGACTTTTAATTATCTCAGGATTGCTTCACTATAAAGGTAAAAGTCTGGTGAGAAGACACATTCTTGTCTTATGTCGCTTTTTATTTATAACTATTTACTGAATTCATGTATCAATAATATGGATACATACAAGCACACACAAACTTATTAATATAAAAATGTGCAGTAATTTTCAATATTATATGCAATAAATGACATCTATGAATTATATCAATTTATATAAAATCTCTCTGACTGTCTACTTCTATGTCTCTCTCTATCTAAATAGATATAGAGACAGACAGGTGGGCAGACAGCTACATATTAACAAACTATGACAGATAGCATAATAGATATATTGGGAAGTTCTCATAAAATATTTTCTTACTGGAGTAAGAGACAGAGATATTAGAATTACAATGGTATGGATGGCACTATCAAAAAGGAATACCATCTGGAACTCAAAATGAAAAAAGTCTGAAAGTGCAACTCTTTAGGTTAGCAGTAGAAACAACTCTATTCTACAGGAAAAGCAGTTGGATATTAACAAAATCATACTATTTAGGATTATCTCTGTGGGTGAGGGAAGTGACCCAGAGAAAGTAGAGGGTCAATAGTGTAGTTGATGCTTGTTTTCCAGTCAGTTGACTGAAGCCAGTGGTGGTGATGGTGACAGCCTTTTGGCTCCTCTGTGACTGCTTCAGTGGTGTGAGTGGTGTCCTTAAAAGCAGACAAAGTAGATCATGATTCAGTGTTTTTTGTCATGCTTTTTGCTTTAACAGCAACATTCATAATTAGCTCCTTGTATATTGTATTTTATATTTTTGGTTGTTGGGGGGGGGATTTGTTTTGTAAGCCAGATTTGATGCTCAGAGCATCTGTGGCAGAAAGTGACTTTTCATTTTTAGTTTTGCTTTCATAGTGTTCATATCCAGCTGACAAGTTTTGATTAGAGATCTAATTTAAAGCAGCATATAACATAACCTACCAAAGATTATGGACATAATCCGTGAGAGGCCGTTGTGGCTTAGTAGTTATTATTGGAGAAATAAACAAGAAGTTGTGCATCAGCTTCTACTATGGGATCCAAATTATGAAAAAAAACTCACTATGTAGGCTAGCAAGAACATTAATCAAGTCATAGATGATAATAGAATCAGAAAGGAAGAACTGGTAGAACTAAGAATGACAGAAATGGTTGGAAAGACGAGGTAGGAAGTATTTGTCTGAGGACACTCAGAGAGACAGATTTTCTTTTTTAATATTTAGGTATCTTTACTGAATCCTAACCTTAACTTTTGGAACAAGTTTTTTTCACATTATGGTACTTCAGAAGATGGGTAAGAGATATTAAACTACTGTACAATACCTGAAAAATATGCTGAAAATAAACATTATTTTCCCTTGAAGAACTCTTTCGTATACCATTCTCTCTATTCAGCATCCACTGAAAATATCAAATATTTTCCTACTTACTTCAGCCACACCTTCCAATGTGACCAAGTAATATGATGTATTTGTGTTGCCCATTCAGAGGTGAATAACCTGATTAAAGAACCAACTCCGTTCCAAGATATCCATTCTTGCTGCCTTTGATAACCAACCACTGTAATTCTGTTTTTATCAAGTTCTTTGGAAAATTAGTCTCTATGCACCAAGTGCATTGATTTTTTTTTGTTTCTACTATTCTGTGATCCTTTGCATTAAATCATGATATTTTGCAATCACATAATACCATTTACGAAACATTAATGTGCTTCGATACAGGCATTGTATTTGATTTCAGTCTGATGTATTGAAAATTAAATAACATTCTGTTGATTTTATGAAAATTGATGGAAAAAATATGAGACAAATTCATTAATTTTATTATTTGTATAATTTGGTTGTTTGACAGAAACCATTGTTTACACTTTACTCTCATTCCCTGTAACCCCTTGCTAGTGGCACTCCTGCCTTGCTTGGGGTAATATGCTTTTTAAAAAAAAAAAGTGAACATTTTGAAAACTTTTTTTTTAATTATTTCACCCCAAGTAAAGCAATAATTCCACTAAGAAGTAATGGGTTACTGGGAGGGAAGGAATCTGAGGAGACTTTAATGAGAAAGGACAATAAAAGAACAGGATTCAGGAAGATAAAAGATGACACTTGATGTTGCATTTAAATTTTGAAGATTGTAATTAACATGGAAGCAAAAAAACCAAAGTGAGTTCCAGAGGTGAGTAGTGTGAGAAAATAAACTATTAGAATAGAACATATGGCTACACCTGAGCTGTTTCAAAGGTAAAATGATGAGACCTAGTTACCAATCTAGTAGTACATTTAAATTCATACTCAATAGATAGACTGTAACTAAACAAGATAGATAGACATGAATAAAATGAGATAAACATTAGATAGAATGATATAGACATGAACGGAATTATATAAATAGACATGAACAGGATAGATTGAGAGACAGACATTAACAGAATGAGACAAATAGACATTAACTGAATGAGATAGTGAGACATTAACAGAATGAAAGAGATATACAGGGTGTGATGGGTAAATTGTTGCCATTTTATATTTTTAATTTCAAACATGCATGTTTTTTTCTGATTTTGTTGACTGCACAGTATAATTAGGTCAGTTGTGTACCGTCTGTGAGAAAAAGAACACCATGACGCAATTCACTCCATCAAAATTTTGTAAACAGTATGCTGTACTGCTTGGCATTCATACCAGAATATCCAATTTGAACATTTCAGAGTGTTTGGATGCCAATCTGAGGACAATGCAGAGGATTTGGATAGAGTTGGAAGAGTCTGATGGAGATTATAAAGGTATGGTAACTCAGATCATTACAATGAGAAAAGAACCCTGAAATTTGTTGGTGAAGGCCTCAGATTCAACACACAGGCCTACATCAAGTGCTGCCTTGGGTGAAGAGAGTGGCTGCTGGAAGACCCTATATCTGGCAACAAGCTCTGCTGCACTATGCCACACAAGCAAGAGAATCCAGTCATGGCACTCAGACAATTTTTGCAACCACATCACACCTTACATTTGGCCACCTAACTCCACAGAGGGCAACCCTTTTGATTATTATCTATGGGGTGCAGTTGAGAAAGAGACCAATAAAACTCCTTGTAATACCAAAATTGAACTGAAAGCAAGGATCATGACAGCATTCACTAACTTAAAGGAGACCATCCAGAAGAGTTGCCGGTGATTCTGAAATTGTCTGGAGGATACGGTTGAAGCCAATGGCAATTTTATTAAATAAATCTACTCTTTAGTATTTCAAGATATTTTTGTGTGATTCTGGTAAAAAATATCTGTTAAAATGAGATGTCAGTGTTATTTTCATTTTTGTATAATTTGGACAATAATTTATCCATTGCACCCTGTATATGAACATAATGAGATAAACATAAATAGTGATAGATACTGCAATCTTCCCAATTTTATGGATCCCTTTTGGGAGGCAAACCTGAAAAAAAAAAAAAAAAAGACCATAATATGACTTTAGTTTATCACTGTCCATTTTATGTGTACAATAGTTTTATGAAAAAAGATCTTTTGTTTGTCATGCTTGCATTTATATTTGATTTACAGATAATTGTTTGTTTAACAAATCATGAATAATTAAGATTGTGTGTGCCAATAATTTCATGATTACATTTCTGTTTAAGCCTGATGTAAAGTGACTGATATATTTTAACGTTATGAACGAATACATAATGAAGAAATAATTAATGGTTTGACAACTATTATTGAAAAACAAATACAAAACAAATCAAGCATCTAAATAAGATCCAATGGAGGGTAAACAGAAAAAAAAAGAAACAAAAAAAAAAGCCAAGAAGAAATAAGTCTAAAAGCAAAATGCATACAGTGATTAAAACTCTTTTCTCACAAAATTTGGACAAGAATAGTTAAAATGTCTTACTGGATATACAAAAACTGTCTAGGATAGCTGAACAGCTATATAATATCAATCCTCCCATATGATAGTGAATACTGGACAATTTCATCACAGATGAAGAGGAGACTTAATTCCATCAAGATATAGTTCTACAGAAGGATGCTGAGAATACTGCAGTGATCTATAAGGAAGTTTTAAGGAAAATGAAAACAAAAAGGACCCATGCTTAGAACCAGAAAGAGAGTTGAAATTTCTGGGACGTGTTAATAATGAAAGAGTGCTTGGAGTATATGACAATCACAGGATATACTGAAGGCAAGAGAAACAGAGGGAAGCATTGAGTAACCTACATAACAAGCTTATGTACATTGATGGTAGAACAGTTATTGGGATTAAGAGAAAGGGGGAAAAATATTACTTAGATCTAGAAAGGATAGGAAGTTATACAGCGCCATGATCAGTAATGTTCTGAAGGGAAATGGCAATTAAAAAAGGTTTAGTCTGACATAATGAGGTCACCAGTGTAGATGAAATTCACAGCAGTAATAATGGCTTGTGAGATGAGTTTGCTAACCAATGTGAATGAAGCAACCATGATATACTAATTGGAAATTAGTCTGACACAAGTGAGACACCCAATGATGATTAATTTCAATTTGGCAGTAATGGCTAACAAAGACAGAAAATAAATTCTACAGTCATATTTTTATATTTTACTATCATTAAATTTATCGATTATTTATCCATCTAACAACTGGTATTTTTAACAAATGTTATTGATTTTATCACTTGTTGCAGAGCAAGGCATTATGGGTCTGACATAAAAGTTCCAAATCCTATAAACTGTAGACATTGGCCACAAACCTAAATCAGTGAATTATAGCAAGTAGTCTGTAAGTTGGGTATTATATTACAGCCAGTGACATTTTCTCAACTCACATCAATATCATAAATTTTCTTTTGTCTACAACGAAAATTATTTATTCTTTTGTCATGACTAAAAATAAATTATTCGAGTTTCCAAAATAAGAAAATTATTAAAAAGCTATTATTTACACTATTTACATTGTTCAGACTATTGTCTTCATCCTTATTGTCATATTCATTTTGGCCATTGTACACACCGGCCTTCTTCAGGTGACTGGAATTTCAAATAAAATCCTTTATTTGCCCACCAGGACAGATTGTTTTAATTCCATATGCCATGCTTTTTCCAGATATCTCAGAATCAGTTATTTCCCTTTAACTCTACTTTCCATGTTTTTTGTTCACTTTTGCTGTGAATTGGTATTGAACTCACAACTCTTTGGGTCAAATCACAGGATTACTTCAACCAATGCTTTTATCCACTGAGTTATGTGTCTTTGAGGAACTAGAATAATCTACGCTGAAGAATGAAATAAAGGGTTCAGTTTGAAAATTCCAATCACCCGAAGAAGGCTAGAATGTACAACGGCTGAAACATTGTGAATATGGCAACAAAAATGAGGACAACAGTCTGAAAAATTGTAAATACTGTAAATAATTACAATACCTCATCTCAGAAATATAGACAAATATTAAAAAGCTATTTTTAAGACTTCTACCTACATAGTGATGTTACCAAACATTTTGTTGTTCATCCTTAGTTCTTGTCTAGACTGGACACTAATGTAGCCATTTTATGCTATCCCCAGCAATCTAAGAATCCAGATCTAGCTTACTATGACTTTTGAAAGGAAGGATGTTTCAGACCATGGGTGAGATTAAGGAAAACATAGGCAGCTGATGGTGATCCAAAAAGATGGGATAGAGACTCATGTAAGAGTTCTTCCTTGAATTGCTTCAATCATGACCTCTTAAAGTCAATGGTCAATCATTATCTATCCTCACTTCCTACCATCTCCTCTTCATAATTACCATTTTGACACTACCTTGAGTGATTCTCAAGCCTTCTATTGAATGAAATTTAGCATTAAAATAACCTCCAAAAATTTAGCATTCCTTCTACTTGACTCTAAAGTCATGTGTTCTATAGTATAGAAATATGATAGACCACAATACTTTCTGCTTTCATGTAGAATGCAGTGTTTGACTCAGAATTCTACATGCTATTTCAAGTTTGCATCCAAAATCTTTCACATTACTATGTCCCATAACTCATTCATTTTTAAACCCCTTAACCACCACTTAGCCAGAGGTGGCAAAATTGATTGCTTCGTTAATTGTTTCTATATTTGTATTTCTGCTGTGTTAATTTTTCTGTTGATTAAACATGGATCCCTTTTCTCGCATGTTTGCAGATGGAGGTTTTCTCATCTTGTCTAAAGCATATCCCAAGAGTGAGTAACTGATCTGTCATGTTATTGAATAGTGAATGCCTGCAGCAGTGTAGGAGTTAACAGAAAGGAAATTAATTTGATTTCTAACATCATGGCAGAATGAATTCAATGGAGTCAATCTCTAATGCTATGTCTGACACCTGCAAGGTGTTGTGAAATGCTCAAGAAGGCAAATCTTGTTTAGCAATAAAAATGATAAATATTTAACAGTAGAGTGAATTTAAAACTGGGAACTATAGGCAGTTTGCTTGTAAAGATTCTCATTTCTTGACAGTAAATATGCATCAAAATTTTGTGATAAATCAGTCAATGAAAAGTATTACTTATTGCCAAGAAGTTCAGATATGTGAGATAAGTTGTTTTATTCCAAAGACAGCATTCCCTAGAATTAAACTTTTTTTTAATTGTTAATATCTAAAAACATCATTAAGATCATTCAATTTTGTACTTATAGATAGTATCTTCTATAACTTTGTAATAAGTCATTATCAATCCAATAGTTGTTCAGACAACCAAATTCATTCATTTTCATGCCTATTTGCCAAAATGTTTAAGCTGATTCATTGCATAAAATCTGTTTGTCTATAATCATCTGCATTACTCACATTGATAAGAACCAGCATGGAATCACTTGTGTTACATGTATTTCTGTGAATGGATGAGTCTGATCAGCATAGAATCATTTGTGCTGCACATATCTGTAAATGGATGGCTCTAATCAGTATAAAATCACGTGTTATAAACATTCTTCTGAATAGCTTTGGTCAAATCAATATACAGGGTGAGGCAGACAGGATGGATATTTTTGAAATGGCTATTACTCATCCCCAGGGGGAGAGACATATGTCCTACAGGTACCATTCAGTCTGTGGTGTCTTAGCATTTTTTTTCTTTTCATTTGAAGCCATGGCACTGTGAATAATAGAGCACTGCATGTTCGCCTATGATAATTTTGTAAAGAATATCAAGTCTGTTACAGTTGTTCAGCATAAGTTTCATTGCTGATTCAACATTCACTGAAATCAGGCTGTTCCCACATGTAACACAATCTTATGTTGGGTTCAGGCACTTCATACATGAGGTATGCTAATTAACAACAGACTGGTGGGGGTGCCATGAAGAGTACATAGCCCAGAAAATGCATAAGGCAAGCTGTGTTACAGCCTGAATTGCTCTACTTGGAGGAATGCTACTGAACTTGACATCAATAAACATTCAGTAAAGTGTATTTTGCATGAAGAACTGCATTCCACCTCTACAATTTGGTCACTGAGAAACAGTTGAGACCAGGGGACTATGCACAGTGGCGTAATGTAAGCAATTTTTGAGGCAAATGACAACCTCATTTTGTTAATGAGTGAGGAAGCTTATTTTAATCTCAATGACATGTTGAATCAACAGAGTTGTTGTTATTGGGCTCTTGAAAATCCCAAAGAACTGCATGAAAGACGACACTACACACCCCAATGCTGGAAAGAGTGGAGGCCAACTTCCAAGAATGCCTTCACCAATGAAAACGGACATTGTATGAGGGGATTTTGTTTTCCAAACTTGATTTTGTCAAATGCTAATTTGGTGTGAACACATTGATATCAATAAAAAATTTTTGAAGCTAAAATTAATGATGTGAATTTTTCAAAAACTTCCACCCTCTCTGCTTTACCCTGTGTCTGCCTTCATATTTTTGTTTGCTACCACTTTTTTTGTTTACACTATCAAGAAAAAGAGACACTTTTCCTTCCATATGGTGTTTACCCTCAAGAAAGAGCATAGACTGCATCAGCTGAAATTTGTGATGATGACAGAAGCAGCAATAAAAATGAGTACAATACAGATGGAACCTCACTAATTCACTAATAAACGCTATTTGAGTATAGTTAAGACTTTGTTGTATTTATCATCAATGGCATTTTTATCAAAGTAATATGCATGTAGTTTCAGAAGTAGGAATTACAAAGTAGATTTTCTAATTCCATGCCCAACAGATTTGAAATTAAGACTTGCTATTCTCTTAGATAAGTATAACAGTTTTGATGATAAAGGACAGTTACTTGAATCTCATTGTCATTTACGTCTAAACAAAATTTGAATAAACCTATTGTAATTTTATCACTGTTTCTATGGCCGATGTTCAGATGAGCTCCATTTCTTTAGTTCTACTAGTTTAGGCCATTATACCTAGGATATATCATGCCACTTCCATGGAGTTGAATCACCCTCATTTTCTCTCTGTTCCAAATGTAAGAAGAAAGTTTCACTCTGATTTTTCGCAAGAACTGTCACTTTGTGGAACAGAGTCTTGCAAAGGTGCTTCTCTGAACACTACAATCTCAATCATTTCAGGCCATTATTGATCCTCTTTACCTTTATCCTGATAATCTTCACTTCCTATCAACTCTTTTTTTTTTTTCATATCACACACAATTCATTATTACCATTTTGACTGTAACTCTGTGGGTGGCTCTTAGGCCTTGCATTAGGTGAGTTTTCATTAAAGCAAATCTCTGATGATTGTGATTTCTACCTAGGATCAAACAGATTAATGTATCTTCTGTGTTGGAATCAGTTATGCTAAGAAAACTACATAATATAAAAGTGAGTGAGAGAAAATGTGGGGAAATCAAGGATTTGAAGAAGGAAAAATAGGAATCATGAAAGCTAGAGTAAAATTTAAAGAAAACCAGATGAAAGGAAAAAATAAACATGAACAGATACAGAAAGAAGGGACAGAGATGAAAGTAAGCCTGTTATCAAGAAACACTGAGAGATAAAGATGGAAATGGTCAAAAAATCTGATATATTAATAATTTTTTTAAAGAGAGAGAGAAAAAAAAAATGTTGTAACCTCGGAAAGGTTACAGAATAGAATAATCAACAAAGGTTGGCAATGAACGATAATACTTAGGACAAAAACAACACATATAAGATTTGCCAGTGGCGGGTAGAAGTAGTAGTCAACTGCTAGAAGTTAGTCCAGTTGAATTCCACAATGAATCTCCAACTACAAACCATCATACAGTATTTTCTACTGTATTTATGTGAATGGGGACATAACCATTATCGTCCATAGGTGTACTACAACAGAAAGATAAAAGAGAGTAAGTATTAACACATTTGTGCATTCATTATTCCTTTTTTCATGTATACAAACATGAACTAGTTTAATAGCATTTGGACAAAAATGTTGACGGGCAATAAAGATAGGGAGGGATAAGGAAGAAAATGAGAAGATACAGGTGGAGTAGTATTGATATCTATGAAGAATGTATCTGTACCAACAAAACAGTATGGAATAAAAGCAAATACATGACAGGTTGAAATTTTATGAAATATTTATTGAAGAAAATAAAATAAAAATAATAAAAGTCTACTTTTTATTAACAAAAAATCCAAGTCCAAATATATACATTTAAAAAAAAACAAAAAAAAACCTACT